>CM042171.1:3666173-3701173 GCA_023376005.1 Doryteuthis pealeii | reverse complement strand
TATTTTATTTTACTGTCACGTGTTTTGGCCATGAGTTTATCCATGCATACATGTATTCTATCTATGTATTATTTTAAATACAAAATAAACAAAATAACAATATTAGAAATATATATATATATATATATATATATATATATATATATATATATATATACTTTATTATTATTTATATTTTTGAAGGCAATTACAATGCGTATATCATATAAAATTCGATAATATTGAAAATAATCATGACAAGCAAACTCAGCGAATAATATATATACTCGTTTGAGATATATATATATTATATATATATAATATATATATATATATATATATATACTTTGTTTGAGATACGCTTGTACTATAAACCGTGCTGGGTGGCGTCGTCGGTTATATTATAATTGGTTAATTGGGCGGAGGTCCGGTCCTTCAACTCGATAACCGCCCTCGCTAGTTAGACGCCACTAGAGACGATCAAATTCTAGTGCGTCACCCATCGTGTTCAACGCTACCAGATAAACTGGCTTTAAATAGAGTTCTGTCAACGCTAACCTCGGCTTCTGTACAATTTTATTTGTTTTTTTGCTTTTTTTTTTGTTTTTGTTCTTTTCCAAATGACAAGGGTTGTTTTATTGATAATGTTTTTCTAAATAATATATTACTCGTAAATAATCTCTCTTTCTCTTTTTCTCTCTTTCTCTCTCTCTCTCTCTCTCTCTCTCTCTCTCTCTCTCTCTCTCTCTACATATATATATATATATATATATATATATGTGTGTGTTGTGTGTATGTGGTGTGTGTGTGTGCGTGTACATGCATGTGTATGTGCGTGCGTGAATCAGCTTGAATTTCTATCCATTAATCAATCGACTGGTCGACTTAATTGAGAGCCCGCTTATTAGCTATGCCTCGGACACTGTAGTAGGTGTTTGATTTCAGGTTGAAAATAATCGATTTGAAATTATTCAGCCTTTCTCTTTCTCAACCCACCGCCCCCCGGCCCGTGGCGACATTATTTCCTCCCGATTTAGCACTCATTATCCAATGTAATACGAAATTTCAAAAATAATGACTTTTTCAGTCTGTCTCAGTCGGTCGACACCCGTTTAATTCGGACAGTTCGTGCCTGACATTTCTTTCCCGAGAATATCAAATGTCTATTTGTTTTAAACTCAAAAATCACCGCTTGTTTTTTTGGGTTTTTTTGTCACGAAGGACGGAGCGCAAAGAGAAAATCATGCTGGATATCTTCTTTTCTTTTTTTTTTTTTTTTTTGTGTGTGTGTGTGGGGGGGGGTTGAACCAAACACTCAATTTAAATTTTTAAATAGAGTAGTTTTCATCTATTTGTCTTCTTGTTGTTTTGTAATGGTTAGCAAGCTAGTATCGCCAATCCATTACTGCTGGAAAAGCAGTTCGATCCTTTCTAAATAGTATATTACTTGTATATTATCAAAAAATCATAATATCTCACTTTCTTTATCTCTCTCTCTCTCTCTCTCTCTCTCTCTCTCTCTCTCTCGCTGTCTCTCTCTCTTCTCTTCTTTCTTCTTCTTCTTCTTCTTCTTCTTCTTCTTCTTCCAGGGTTCGAATCACACACAAAGCACTTTCCTGTTTATAACTCTGTTGATGATGCATAATATGCCGAAATATACATAGAGAGATCGACTTTTTCTCGATTTGTTTACGCTTTACATTTGAACACACGCACGCGCGCACACACACACACACTCACACACATAATCTTATGGGCCATCCTGTAGGCTTTAAGCAAGAGTGCTTGTTCAGCGGAAATCCTTGGTAAAGTATCGTTTGGTTGTTCCTCGGTGCTCCTCAGTATTGCAAGTCATTCGTCAATGATTACAAATGGACGTCTCTCAGTATCAGTGATTAAGTAGTTAACCAGCCACACATTCAGGCCGTTGATTGGCTGAGGTTTCACCATGTGACCTCGCTTAGTCTATAAATGTAAGTGGTGTATTGTAGCACACCTTATACAACAATATAATCCAACCACACACACACACACACACACATATATATATATATATATATATATAGAGAGAGAGAGAGAGAGAGAGAGAGAGAGGGAGAAAGGGAGAGAAAGAGAAAATGAGAGAGAGAGAGGGGGAGGAGAGAGAAAATTATTGAACCACCTGACACAGGAAATAGATATAGTAGAGGGATAAAAATCAATAAATGGTCATATTTAAATATAGTGATGAAGGCATGTTCGAGAGAGGCGATTTATAGAGAGGAGCAATTAGCCGAGGGCAACGATTTGTTGAGGGTGCAATTTGACAAGGTAAACCGGGAGGCGGGGTGACGGATAATGTACCGAAGGCATTCTAATATAGAGGGGTATCGGATTTAATACCTAGATGATGATTAATCAAATTTTATATCACATTTACATTTTATATTTAGAGTAAGGGTTGCCAACCACTTGAGTTCAAATCTTGGAAAAAACTATATATATATATATATATATATATATATATATATATATATATATATATAAAGATAAACCTAATGAGTCAGATAAACCTACTAAAAGTTTCGCCCTAAGAGTCGGATCTTAGCCCTAAAGAGCACTAAACGAAACTTTTAGTAGGTTATCTGACTCATTAGGTTTATCTTTATTATTTGCTCTACTTAGGTATTGAGCACTTTTTACTTATTAGCTGTAATTTCTTGGTGGTTTTGTATGAATATATATATATATATATATATATATATAATATATATATATATATATATATAAATTGTTTTTTCTTTTGGCCAAATATTGTACTAATAGATTATTTTTAGTTGGTACGATTATCTTGGCCTTTTCTTTTTTTCCCCAAAAAATCTTTCTTCCCGGGTGATGTTTGGTAGTATATTTTTACAATCAAACTATTTGCTGGGTGTTTTCTCACCACGGGGATTTACCAAAAAGTTTGGTATATTATATATATATATATATACCCACACCTGGTATATGTATTCCCAACAACGGATACAGATACAAAAATACATCTCATATATATATATATATATATATATATATATATATATATATATATAAAAGTTGAAAGTGGAAATGAATCAGACAGTATGTTAAAAGGAAAAATAAATAAAGGAAATAAAATGTTGAATGGATAAAATAGATTTACTAACACGTGTTTCGTCCAGGAATTTGTTCATGTACGCATTTATTCTATTTATCATTATTTTAAATAGAAAATAAAATAATAATAATAGAAAATTATAAAATCTTTAAGCATACCAAGACTAACGGCCTTCTTCAAGGTAAAATGTTTGACATTTGAAGTTAAAACGGTCAAAATACAAAATTCTCTGTATTTTGGCCATTCAACATTTTCTTTCCTTTATTTATTTTTCCTTTCAACATATATATATATATATATATATATATATATATATATATATATATATATGTATAAGATTTTGGATGTTTGTTTTTTTAGAAGCATTGTTGAGAAAGTATATGTTATTATTTATGATTTTGCTTGAAGGCAATTACAATGCGTATATCGCATAAAATTCATTAATTATAGAAAATAATCATGACAAGTGAATTTCGGTAAAGGATTGTTCGGTGTGTAGAACATTGTACAGGCTGTTTCAACGTTATTAAGTCTCATCAGCGATGTATACTAACGATTTCCCTCCGACAGAAATCGAAACTGGGACTTCAGCAGGCATAGTCAGAGTTATACTGCTTCGACCACGATACGAACCGGACAATCCTTGCGAAATTAACCTATAAATGTTTGATTTTTTAGAAGCATTGTTGAAAAAAAAAATTATTATTTATATTTTTGCTTGAAGGTAATTACAATGCGTATATCGCAAAAATATGAAAAAATATAAATAATAATATATACTTTATTCTACAATGCTTCTAAAAAAACATCCAAAAGTCTTATTCCCTTCGCCGAAGAGCATAGGCCTGGTTTGTTATTGTTCACTCAACGTCTCCGTACCTCATATTGTAGAGGCGTATCAGTATCATAGACGGGTTAATTTAGCAAAGATTGTTTCTAAATGTTTCTAAAAACTTTTAATCTCGGCAAACAGAACTCATTTTTTAGAAGTACCCATTTTAGTGAAGTTATTTACTAAGCTAGGCTTAGCTGTGGCACAAGGTCACAGTATGGGAGGACGCCCAGTGAGAATCGAACTCTCTATCAAAGGTCTGCTAATCTTGTTTGCTAACCCTTACACCACATGAGGGACCCGGAATAGTGAAGGCATAGTTATTTACTAAGCTTAGCTTAGCAGTGGCACAAGGTCACAGTATGGGGCACCCAGGGAGAATCGAACTCTCTATTAAAGTTCTGCTAATCTTTTTTGCTAACCTTTACACCACATAACCTGCCCGGAATAGTGAAGGCATAGTTATTTGCTGGGCTTAGCTTAGCTGTGGCACTAGGTCACAGTATGGGGCACCCAGTGAGAATCGAACTCTATCAAAAGTCTGCTAATCTTGTTTGCTAACCCTTACACCACATGAGGTGCCCGGAATAATGAAGGCATAGTTATTTACTAAGCTTAGCTTAGCTTAGCTGTGGCACCAAGTCACAGTATAGGGCACCCAGTGAGAATCGAAATCTCTATTAAAGGTCTGCTAATCTTGTTTGCTAACTATTACACTACATGAGGTGGCCCCATTAGTGTAGGTATAAAACCGACACCAATTCTATTTGTAGACTGCACCGCAGCAGCAGCAGCAGCAGCAGTAGTAGCAGCAGCAGCAGCAATGGCTTCCGGTAAAATAGCCAATAAAAAGCAGCAGAGTTTGAAACGCATTCACTGTCTGTCTCACCAAGACGAACTACAAAGAGCAATACACATTGCTACTAAATATGTCAGACTTTGTATTGACGACAAAAATGCCTGTAAGAAAATCAACAGTCTATGGTGATTGTCCGTTTCTCTGCTTGCGTATATGCGTACGTGTGCGCGTATGTATGTGTGTGCGGAGAGAGAAGAGAGAGAGAGAGAGAGAGAGAGGGAGGGGGGAACAAAAGTGATAATACAAATATGAATATCTATATATTAATGTTATTAACTATTATTTATCCAAATTGTTACATAATATATGCGGTTGCATAAGATTATTGTCAATCCCCTGTATTTCTAAAGGGATGGGCTTTTTCATATCACGGGCGGGACTTTCCATGTAAGAGTACAGAAAGCCCGGGAAGTACGTGAAGTCACGTGGGACCTGGTTTTGGTCCTCACTTTTCAGTTAGACGTCAGGCAGAGAGGATGTCCTGCCTTAACTTGAACTCACACGCGCTCTGTTAGTCAGATATTTAGTTACATGAAATGTATAGTTAAGTAAATAAAAACTTTAAAAAATAACACAGTTTTGTGGTTGGTGAATGTCTTGGTGACAATACTGATTTAGAAGAAGAAATGAGTTAAGTGCGACCGACCACAAAGACGAACCCAAGACGCTAGAAGATAACAAGGAAAGAAGTATAGAAGTGATGAAAAGGGTATACAACAAAAGCTAGAAAGAGAATAGGTGGATTCCTACCTTTCCCAAGGGTATTAGCGATAGGTAAAATTCAAACAGTATCGTCCAGTAGTTGAACCTGTCTTGCCGTGTCCGATTTCTATAAGGGTAACCATTACACCACGCGCCTCAACATATAGTGAACATAAATACTACGTTAGAAGTTACATTTTTTGTTTTCTTTTTACTCTTATAGACAGGTCCTGCTAGTTTTTTTTATAACCCTTTTTTATAGTTATCAACAACTATAAAAAAGGGTTATAAAAAAAACTAGCAGGACCTGTCGATATACCACAGTGTGAATCTATAGTTATATAATTATGGCATTATTCATTCCTCCTCTCAAAAATACAGACAAATTAACAAACACACAATTTCCTGAATGAAAAAATGATTTTTTTAATGAGCTCAGTCAGGAGAACATCGGCTAGGCAAACCACAAGGCACCTGGTTCGATTACCAGCCCTCGCCAACTCAGGCGTATGTGTAGCCCAGGGATCTGTGCGGTAAGGTGGGGAGCTGATGGTAGGTTTGGCGCCCCCCACCAGACGCTAAAATAATCTCCTTAATCTAGAGCTAGTGGAAAAGGGGATAGACTCCCTCGCTGATTGGCCTATACGACGACTTTATTTACTTAATATATATATATATATATATATATATATATATTATATATAGAGAAGAGAAAGAGAGAGAGAGAGAGAGAGAGAGAGAGAGGTATGAAAACACACAATATTGGTAAAAATGAATATATTTTATACCATTTTCATAGCTAACATTTGAACAATATTCGATTCATAAAAAATCATCATCAGAGCTTGTTTTTTTAATCCGACTCATCGAGAGAGAAGCAGTAAATAATTTGAGTTCAAATCGGAACGATTGCTGTTCCAAAAAGCGTGTACGCTACAAACGCTCGCTTCAACCATATATATATATATATATATATATATATATATAATATTATATAGAGAGAGAGAGAGAGAGAGAGAGAGAAGAGAGAGATGAGAGTGAATAAATAAACAATGTGATTATTTTTGATATAGCTTTTAGCCGACAATTTTTGGAGACATTGCTTAAATGAAGTCATACCTAATTTGAAAATTGATTAGTTTAATTTTTCTCGATTGTTTAGCCTTTAATGTGGACATATATGCCCGCAAAATTCATTAATTATTAACTAATTCATTTTCAAAATTAGGTATGACTTCAATTAAGCACAGGTCCCCCAAACTATATAAATATATATATTATATATATATATATATATATATATATATCATAAATATATATAAATATATATATCATAAAATATATATAATATTATATATATATATATATATATATATATATATATATCATATATATATATATATATATATATATATCATAAATAATCTTATATATATATATCATAAATATATCATTAAATATATATATATATATATCATAAATATATATATATATATATATATCATATATATATATATATATATATATATATTATTATATCATATATATATATAATCATAAATATATATATATATAATATATATTATATATATTATATCATAAATAAATAAATAAATAAATAATATATATTATATTATATATATATTATATATATATATATATATATATATATAATTTCATTGACATTATGCAATCTCGGAAGACTATATAGTTCGCTGTATGGCTGATACCGACATTAGGCCACTCCAATAATTACTTTACAATGAGAATTCAAATGAAAAGAACAAAAAATAAGTCATTTTCTCTTCTTTCAAGCTCTTGATTAGGCCGGCCAAAAAGAATAAAAATGGTGGATTGGCCATTGCTATTTGGAAATGGTGGCCAAAACTACAAAACTAATTTTAGATCCTCCCCTGTTTCAAACTCCTCAATGGTTGTAGGGACCGTGGTTGTTTGGTGAGTGTGTAGTTGAAGAGCTGAAGATCGAGTTCGATCCCCACAATTTTAAATGCATGAGACTACGGAAATGTAGTTTCCTTAGGTAACAAAAGAAGAAGACAATATTGATAATAGAAACAAACTTTATATACATTAATTGGTATATTCAGTTGTTCTTAGTTAAAAATAGTTAAAGTAGGAAGTTAAAGGATAATATTACAGTTATTTCTTCTTGTTAAGATTTCTTTTAAGATCATTGAAGAGATTTTTGATCATATTCAATAAGATAAAACCAAACAATTAGAAATCAATAATACTAAGCATATATTTATTAAAATCATTTTTTTAAGATTCAATATGCCAAATTAGCCTTCCCATTCATACTTGTTAAAACCTCTATTTTGTTGTATATATAAATACAATTGCATGTTATTAGTAGTAGATATGGTCAACAGTGTAAGTAATGTAAAACAATTTTATAATAATTGAGATTTTTAAATAAAAAAAAATCATGCGCCGGAATATGATGTAAATAACTAAAGAAATTGTGACTTGTATAGTAATATTGTCGGTTACAGACAGACAAACCCACAATCTCCATTATTATAAGATTAACAGATATTAGGTTTTGTTTCTGGAAATGAATTAAAACCTCTGATTAGTAGTACTTGATATAATTAAAAAATAAAGCTATGAATGAAAAAAGTTTACAGCGTGGATAAAAGGAAAGTTGAGCAAGAAATGAACAACTCAAAAACAATCAAGGGTGAAGATTTCGTCCGTAATTATTGAATACGGACGAATCATTTCAACCCTTGATTTGTTTTTGAGTTTGTTCATTTTCTTGCTCACTTTTCCTTTTTATCTACCTCATATACATATATATATTATAATATAATAATATATATATATATGAGGAAAAGAGGATTTGGAATGAATCCGACAGAATGAGGTAAAATAAGTAATGAAAGGAACAAAAATTAGACAAAAATGTGTAGTATATTTCGCGCGAATATGAATTCAGCTTCTTCTACTTTTATCAAATTTATTAGGATCATACAGTGTTATAGAAGGGGGAATTCCCCTATAACCAATAAACATTCTCCTCCCACTAAAAGAAGCTGAATTCAAAAATTCCAGCGAAATATACAACACCTTTTGTCTGGTTTTTTCTTTCATTCTATTTTACCTCTTATTATATTGTTCCAATTGAAATACATATAAACTAGAACATTTATTCATTTTAATTTATTTTCTATCTATCATCTAATATTTATCTTTATATATATATAAGTATATATATAATATATATATATATAATCTGTTCCTATATATGTATCTCTACTAGCCAAATATGCACCATCCGGGAGCAAGTATTTATTTTTAATGCAATAAAATATTGTATCAAATTAGAAAGGGCCAATTGAAACTAAATAAGAATGCAGATAACAATATTTAAAACAGAGGAGGTATAATTGAAAAAGTAGAACGACTGGAAACTTATCTTCCATCACTCTCGTCTATTCATTGTATTTTTTCTAATTTAGTATTTAGTTAAAAGAGGCAAGTAAAGAATAAAAATGACAGTTATTTTTCTTGTTAACTGGATTTCATTTAAGATTCATTGAAGAGATTTTTGCTTATATCATATAGAATTAAAACCAAACAGTTAGAAATTCAAAACACGAACACATATTTATTAAAATTCGATTTTTTATATCAATAATGCAAATACCTTCCGTTCACACTGTAAACAAACCTATTTTTTGTTGATATAATCATAAATAACAATGCATGTTATAGTATGTAGATTAATGGTTAACAGTGGCTTCGGCTCTGGACCATTGGCATTAAATAACAGTGTCGATCCCAGGGGAGCCATCCCCCCAGGCAACACCTGCCCCCTCGATTTTAAGGACAGGGCTGGCGGTTTATTGCCCAGCGCCATGTAGGCGCCCCCTTGAGGGGGATGCGACGGGTATCGACGCAAACTTTTCACTGCACTCCATGAGCTTCGCTTGTGGGTGGTCCCACGTTAATAGGGAATTTGTGCCTGGACGTACAAGTGGGGTTACGAGGTAATATATGTAGATATGGTTAACAGTTTAAATAATGAAAAACAATTTATTAATAATTGAGCGTTAAAATAAGGATAAATTCATGGTGAAATGTGACGATCAACTTACTAACGGGAATTGTGACTTGTAGTAGTGATTTTAGTTTCGGTTACAGTCAGAAAACACACAATCTCCATTATGAATGAAGATATACTAGCTGTTCCTAATATGTATTATTATCTACTAACTGTCCCCATATCACAGTACCACAGTTTTAAGTATATACTTGCATTTGGTTTTTTTTCTAAGTGTCAATAATACTTTGAAGAACCTACTTTTAAAAGACATTCTTTCATCATCTGTGAAATTATCAAACAACTTATCGATATTCATCAATAAACAATCAACCCTCCAAATAATGGCATCATCATCAGATAGATCTTCGTCCCATTAGCAATGCGTGAGATTTTCATGCCTGATCAACATTTAGGAAGCGCGTGGTGTAATGGTTAAAGTCATTTGGGAAATGGGACTCGTCGCCCCGAGGTTCACAATCACTGGGACATTGGTAATTGCATTTCACTTAGCGCTAATACCCTTGGGAAAGGTATGGATCCTTACTCTCCCTTCTAGCCTATGGGTAAATAGTAAGAGCGGACTGGCTCTAACCTGGTAAGACCACGGTCTAGGACAAGAAAACTCGGAATTCAAACCTGTTAAACTTTCGCTAATAAATTGACCATTGTGTCACATCCTGCTCGTGCGGAGGGGTTGGTAAATATGATATATTGGAGAGTGGAAGGAAAAGATAGACGAGTGAGAGAAGGAGAGTAAGGGGGGAGGCGGGACATTGAGATAGACACGAAGAGTAGATGATGGACGACAGAGAAGTTTAGAGAAAGAGTATATATGGAGAGATTGGGAAGAAAGGCAGAGAGAGAGGGGGAGGAGTGAGATAGACACGGAGAGTCGAGAGAATGGAGACGGTCTAGAAAGGAAAACTCTCGGCAATTCAACCTGTTAACTTTCTATAAATTGACCTTGCTGTCACCATCCTGCTCGTGGCTTGAGGGTTGTTATAATATATATATATATTAATACATGTACAATTGACTCCATATATTTCTTTTTGTATAAATTTGAGATCAATTCTCATCATTCAAGCATCATGTCGCCTGCCAGCAACGGATATCCATGACAAATACTCTCACCAACCTGTTCCCTCTCATTCATTGCTCTGGGGTCTTCTGCGTGTATCCAGTATTCGCGCGCAGAATTGGTCAATGTATGTCTTTGCTGGTCATCCCACATTAGCGTGCCCATGTGATATGATATTTTGTTCTCAATCTTTATCATGTGTAAAACATGCGCCCAAGCCTTTGTAAAATAGGTTCTGTTTTAGATGTTCTTTTTAAATATCATTTTAATTATCTTAAACAGAGCCCGAGTTGCATTTGACATTGGACGTTGTTTTTACACATAAAGATGAGGACAAACAGTCTGAAATATCATATTATTATATCAAACCTTATTCTTTAAATACACATTAAGTGATATACAAACCTTTTAAAAATAAGAATAATTACCATGTCCAAGGTCTTTTTCATACGTTGGCGTAGAAAAGACTTGGGATATGTAATTGATAATTGTTTCTTCCATCTTTGTTTCCTTGTTTTTGTGTTTTTCTGTTTGTCTATATGTTTGCATCTAAAGTAGATTTTTCTTTGCTCTTCTGTGGTATTTCGAGTTCCTTTTGATTATGGCCTCCGTCCGCAATCCTTATGTTGGCAAGACTCTCCCACCTTTCTTTCTTGATACATATAGCCAATCTCTATCCTCCTTAGAGTGTTAACGCCTTATGCGTTGTCATTAATTCTAGTTCCTTTGGATCAATCTCTTCTTCTTCGTTTTGATCTTCTTCTTCTTCTTCTTCATTCTTCTTCTTCTTCTTCTTCTTCTTCTTCTTTCTTCTTCTTCTTCGTTTTTTATCTTCTTCTCTTCTTTCTTCTTCTTCTTCTTCTTCTTCTTCTTCTTCTTTCGTTTTTATCTTTTCTTCTTCTTCTTCTTCTTCTTCTTCTATTTATTATTCATTATTATTTATCTATTATTGTTGATTATTATATTATTATCTATTATTATTCTTTATTTTTCCTTTAGCTTATCACCCTAGTGATCTGCTGGCACTGCAAAATCCACCAGTTAACAGTTCTTTCTTCGCATATAAGTTCCCAGGGATCACCTTCACCAACCGAAGTCGTGTCCAGTCTTGTACTCCCGTTTTGGCTGTTTGCTACATTCGCAGCAGAGTACATGGTTTACGGACCCCATCTTATTACCGCAAAGATCTTACATTTATTATTTTGTTGAGTTATTATCATTTTCGCTTTGATATAGTTTGTCCCTATATGGCAATTATTTTGTTGCAGCAATATTAGTGATTAGTTTCTGTTTTGAGGTTTCCTTCTTAGCCATGTCCAAGTCTTTTTCATGCTGGAACCTCTTCGATTTATTTTATTATTATTATTATTATTATTTATTATTATTATTATTATTAGCAATATTATGCACCTCCGAAGTGCAAAGTATTTTAAGTTAAATTGAATAAAATATTAGATTAATCACCAAATGCTATTGAAAATAATTACAGGAATGCAGATAAAAAGATTTGAAACGGACGGGGTATAATCGGGGAAAAATAGAACAAACTGAAACTTACTTTCATCACTTCCGTTTTTTCAATGCTAATCTTTCCTAATTTACTATTTAGTTAAAATAGGAAGTAAAGAATAAATTACAGTTTATCTTCTTTCTTGTTAATGAATTTCTTTTAGAATTTATTGAAGAGATTTTACTCATATCATTAAGATAAAAACAAAAATAGAAATCAATAATACTAAGTACATATTCAATAAAATCAGTTTTTTTATCTCAATATTGCAAATGTAAGCTTTTACGTTACACTGAAAACTGGCAATTTTGTTGTATAATTAAATACAATTGCATGTTTTAAATATTTAGAACCAATAGTATTAATAAGTCAAAAACAGTTTACTATTAATTAGGTTTAAATAGAAATAGAATAATGGAGAAGTGACGAATAAGAAGGGAATTGTGACTGAGTAGTAATATAGTTTCGGTTACAGACATAAAAACACACAATCTCCATTCATAATAGGAGTAATTTCTTCTTTTCTTTTTCTTCCTTATTTCGAGACCACTTCTTATTCAATAATTTACTGCCGCTTATGATCACATCTTTCATTGATGTTTCATCTTGTTTTTCTTCTTTCTTTCTTTCTTTCTTTCTCCTATCACATTTTCTCCTCTTCGATTCTTCTTTTCTATTATCTGTTATTTTCTTCTTCTTCTATCTTCTCTCTTCTCTTCTTCTTCTTCTTCTTGATTCGATTTTTTTATTTTCCTTCTGTTTATTTTAATTTGTTTGTCTATTTGGCAAAGGGTTAAATGTTTATTCTCCCTTCGTGGTCTCTTTCATAAAAGGCAGCCCCCCACCCCTCATCACCAATACGTGCATACTACGAACCACCGCTCTCCACAGATTTCTCCATTTTCACCCCCGCTCCGCTTCTCCAGTTCTGCACCACCGCCCCCGAAAAAGACTTCACGTTTACCGCTCCATTCTATCTAAACAAAACACCATAAGAGTCAAGCCCGCCACGCCATCTCCACCAACACCAATGCAGCAACACAATCCAAATCAATTGTCAGCAGATCGCGACTCATGACCCAAGTGGAAAAACAGCGAGAAGGACGGGGAGAGAACGCGAGGAACGTCAGACAGAGAAAAGCGATAACTAAAAAGGGGGCCAACCATAAACGTTAGATATTCGAAAATAGGTGGGAAAAATAAATGGCGAGCAAATTATAAATATTATATATCATATATATATATATAATATATATTAGATATATATATAGTAAAGAAATATTCGCATCTGATGAGTCGGGGAATTAGACCAAATGCCTAAGACTCCCCTGAAATAGACTATAAATGTTAACATTTCTAAGTTTTTTGTTGTTTCTGTTGCTCTATTAAATTTGCTCTGTGACCTCTAACATTAAGACACACATTGAGCTCCAAACTGCGACAGGTTTTTTAAAATAAAACTCTTGTGTAGTAAGAAGATTTCTTCTCTGCGACGTTTTGGATTATATATATAGATATATATATATAATATATATATTTATTTATTTATATTATATATATGGGATAAAAAAGCTTAAATATCCATGGGTATCGTGATTATGGATTCATTTCCACTCATGGGTATCTGGGGTTACATAATCATGATACCCATTTGGGTATTTAAGGCTTTTTATTCACATATATATATATATATATAGTATATATATATATTTATATATATTGCGGAGATTATGGGCTTAATTAAAGTATTTACCAAAATTTGTTAATGATTAATTACAAAGTGCGTATACATAGTTTAAAACAAACGAGAATATCCTGGGGAAAGCCAAGCTAGTGTAGTGTAGAATGTTCGCCTGTCAGCCTGACGCGTAGGGTTCGAATCGCGCACAAATCACTTGCCCTGTCTATAGCTTGCTGATGAGGCCTTAATGGGCTGAAAATATACATACAGAGACGACTTTTTCTCGTTGGTTTCACGCTTTACATTTAAAACCGATATGCCGCCTAATTCATTTAATATTAATAAATTAATTAACAAAAATAGGTTATGACTTTAGTGTTAAGCCACATAATCTCCGCCAAAATTGTTCGGGCCTTCGCCATTTTCAAACACATGTTGACCACTTTCAAATATATTATATAATTATATATATATAATTGATAATTTTGAATTCATATTACACGATCAGACCAACTCGGCACACCATTTGCGACATCCGGAGCACTGGACAGCTGTTTCGACCTCTTTGGTCTCCTCAGCAGTGATACCACAAATCTCCGCCCACTAGAGATTGAACTCGTGGACCACAGCGTGAAGAGCGGGGACTTAACACACTGGGCCACCAGCCCATAGCACAAACGGAATGCCCAAATCATCTAGTCAATGGTAATATTAATTCAAATGCGCAGTCACCTAACTATACTGCCATGTATCCCATCGCAGGATTCAAGAGGGCAAAGGGCACCTCTTAGGACAAGGACTCCCAATCCGGGCCTGAATCTCAGAACGCAACCTAATGCGGCCAAAAGGGTATATATTGGAATTTTTGATATTGAATTTTTGATAGAGGAATTATATATATAATTTGATATTTTGAATTCATATTACCACCGATCAGAAAACTCGGCAAAACCCATTTGCCGACATTCCGGAGCACTGACAGCTGTTTCGACTCTCTTTGGTCTCATCAGCAGTATTATATAATAAATATTTGTGAATAAAAAGGCTTAAAATACCAATGGTTTCGTGATTATGGACACTTTCCACTCATGGGTTCTGGGGTACCATAATCACGTACTCATGGTATTTAAGGCCTTTTATTCACAAATAACTTTTGGTCTGTTTATAATAATTTAAACATTGAGCAGCTCATACGAAACCGTAACTCTACAACAAATACTTCATAGGAATAGGACAGCCTAGAATCAACTATGTACCACGAAAACTTGGTGGTACCACAACAAAGAATATATATTATAATACTTATATATATATATAATATATACATATCGGACTATCTTGTCGAACTTTCGACGCACGAGGCACACACACACACAATTATCACCCACATATTGATTTGTTTATTAGTGGTGAAGGCTTTGTTGGGAACCATCCACACTTTTTGGCACAGTCGATAGGAAAGACTTGGTGCCATCAAGGGTTGCCACAAACCCAATCAACGACCGCATCTCAGGAATTTGAATTCAGAAGTTATCCTTCTCCTACTGGTTACCACCCAAGTGAAGGAACCAGTCTGCCCTACTATTCAGCCACATAGCTGGAGGGAGAATTATGGATTCATACCCTTCCCAAGGGTATAATATAATATTATATATATATAATATATATATTATTATAAGAATATAGATAAGAAAAAAATAATAATAGAAATAAAAAAAAAATAAGTAAAGTAAAACCGAGCTACCCCAATGGTTCTCAACCTTTTTTTACATGGACCCCTTTGTTTAATCCAATTTTTACTCTGGTGGACCCTTCTATAGCCCATTCGATGATTTAAAAATCCCATTGTAATTTTATAGTTAAATACATTTTGCTCTACTTGGATCGAACATTTTTTATATGAGTTCCCGGGAGGTCATATGGAACCCGGCTTGAGGAACCACTGAATCTACCACCGATTTGTCATTTGCTTTTCTGATTAGAACAAATCTTAAATTTTGGGAATTGAATACGAAACGTTGATTCTTGAAATCTTATATTAAATTTTTTCGAATCGTATTTTCAGAATCCCTTCGTGATTCCTTAAAGATCTCGTTATAATTAGGCTCGTGTATTATCAGCGCCGGGTTAGCTCAGTCGGCTAGAGGCGTTCGGCTAGTAAACCACAATGTCCTAGTTCAATACTGGCCCTCGCCAAACTCAGCATATGGAGTAGCACAGGGAATAGTGCGGTTAAAGGAAGAAGCTGATGGCAGATGTGGTGCTCCACCTCAGCGCTAACATAATCTTTTAAGTCAGTGCTAGTTGAAAGGGGACATACTTCCCTCGGCTGATTGGCGATACTGGCTTTAGACCACTCCGATGACTTACTTTATTATCAGAAAGCCACCCCCACCCCCTAACACGGGTCGTTTTAGCTCAGCCGTAGATCGTCAGCCTAGAATCACAAGGTTCTGGGCCTCGATACCGGCCCTCGCCAACTCAGTGTATGAGTAGCACAGGGAATGTGCAGATAAGTTGAGGAGCTGAGGGTAGTGTGGAGCTACACCTCATACGCTAAGATAATCATCCCTTGGATAGCCCCTAGTGAAAAGGGGAATAGACTCCCTCGCTGTCTGGTGATACCGACATAGGCCGCCCAAACTCCTTTACTTTTATTAGCCGAGTAATTATATTTATTCTCTGCAGGAAGGGCATCCGCCTAGGAGTCACAACCACCCATATCGGTTGGGCTGCAATACACCGACTGCTCCTCTGCCAGAGAGGTAAAACCCCCAATGGGAATATGTGGCCTTGGGTGCGAGGCCGTGATGCTTAACAGATGGAAAGTGTTAGTGTTGTATACTCTCTTACTTATTTCTTACTTTCTATTATTTTGGTCATTCTTTCGCGTCTTCTTTCTTAGCGTCTGGACTTATGTCTTGGGGACCTTCGTGTCTGGCTCCCATTGGGGATTCCTCTTTATCAGAAAGCCCCGTGTCATTGTAGTTCTTTAGATAATAACACAAGACTTCGATTTAACTTAGATCATTTTATTCTTGAAAATCCCCACCAGGAACTACCTGCGCAGATTGAGTCGACCACGTGCATAACACGACTTACTCCGTCGTGGCTAGCCGATCTGACTAAAAATCTCTTTCTAATCTAAACCGGAAAGCAGTGTCTCTCCACCGATCTCTCACGGTATCGACCGGAGGATTAGGATGAGGTCAAGGCTTGTCACTCATCATTCAAGGCCACCGGCGCAACCTATTAACAGCCACGTTGATTTCTACACTATGTACATAAATAATTAGGAATCTAATAAATTATGTAAACTAACCATGTGCAGTCCAGACATGCGAACACTACGACTTTGGCCCTTACTTATGTAATAAGTCGTTATGTTTGCTAGATGGGTGGTCGGAGAGGTCCTCATCGAAAACAATCGGTTGGTCAGGTCGAGCTACTTAGCACCTATATTTATTATCCCATATCAAGCTCCTATGCCTTATGGACAACCCTAAGCCTTTTTTATTCATATATGTACTATGAACCTCGGTACCCGCCCCTCGCTGAACAGTAGTATATAAATAATACTACAGTCGTAATTTAAACTTGCGAGGACTAGCTGCTAACCATTACACCACGATTGAGATGCTCTCGCTTTATACAGCTAATAAATCTCGAGACTTAGCTTGCTAACCATTTAAACCTACTAGGGATCCCTTCCCTCGATCTATAGTCGTAAAGAGTCTGTGGACTAGCTGTAACTCAATCACACCAGATTGGTGATGCCCTTCACTAATACAGCTCGTTAATTTAATCTGTGAGTACTAGCTTGCAAACCATTACCCACGATGGGACGCCCTTGCTATACAAATTGCAATTAATCATGCGAGACTACCTTAACTTAACATAAACCACTACGGTTCCCTCGATATACAGTTCGTAAAGATCTGGAGACTAACTTGCTAACCATTACACCAGAGTGGGACGCCCTCAGCTATACAGCCGTAATTAAACTGGCGAGCTAATTCTTAACCATTACACAATGACGCGACGCCCGAAAAGAAATAGAAAATATTTTATAAAACAAATAGGTAAAGTTATAGAATGCGTTAAACATAATAATCTAGAAACGCTCGCTAAAACAATTTGTCTTTCCTTTTACAGAGACTATGGTTCATTGAGCAAGAAATAAAAAAATCTCAGACAGAGGTAACGTTGGCACGTAGATATTTTATTCATTTATTTTTTTATTTTTTCGTCCTACAGGCAAATTCTTAATTTTAAAGAAAATTAATGCTTTATTGTTTGCTACGAATCTTTCAGAATGCGTTGGTTACCTGGTCTGGTTTGGATATTTACGGAACATGTCAACTTTGTTCGGGTTATTTTATGCCAAAAGGACGTCTTGTTGTTATTCATTCTGTTGGGATATTATATTTCTAAACGCATTTTTTCCTATAATTTAACCATACATGAGCCGCTAAAAGGTTACTACCCACCACAATCAATGCCATGAGGAGGAAATTCAGCAGCACAAAGAAAATATTTTCAAACAGAAATTCTTGCTATTTGGTGAAAACGATTTATCCTTTATTATTTGACGCCTGAATTTTCAGGTTTCATGGTAGTTGTAGCTGCATTGGTTGTGGGATATTACGGCATGTCAACTCTTGTTGAGTTACTTTTTGCAAAATCGTTTGTTATTCATTCTTTTGGGGTATTTCATTTATCAAAATTTTATCCTATTCAACCCCATGCGATGGGCGCCGCTTGGTCGGCTGGGCGTTAGAATGCCCGACTGCACCCTGCAGAGGGGTAGACTCCCCTAATTGGCCACCTTGTTGGCACCGTGGGTGGCGACACATGAAGCTTAACAAGGATAGACCCAGGTGATGAGCAGTCCATGACTTGGCAATACTCCACTTTGGCCCTATATTGGGCTAGACGCGCTGGTCGGAGAAGGCCCCCTCGCGATACCCAATTCGGTTTATACCACGTCAAGCCCTAGCACCTATATGATTTTCTCCCAACCCTATTGCCCTATGGTAAACCCCCAACCCCCTTTATCACAAGGGGTCTGAAAGGCGGTGACGAGGGTCTAAATGTCCTGGTAATTGGCGTTAAACCTGCTAGCCCTGATGGTGACCATCACCGATTCCAGTTTGGAAGGTTTGGGGAATATGGCAGCCAAACTTCATCACCTTTTTTGGGCTCCCTGGATCCACTCTTGAACCCGAGATTATCGGTTAGGGTCCCATCTATGGCGTTAATATAGAAAACATGGGTTGAAACAAAATTGTTATTATGCATTAAAGAATGAATTATTTCACAACTTTGTCAGCATTAGAAGGACCCACTAAGGTGAGTGCCAAGTAAAACAAGAATAAACCAAAGCAACATGGGGCCATAACAGGTTCCACCATCCGGAAAGCTGGTGGGGCCTGGGTGTCATGACAATGATGGACTTTATCCACACCACTCCAGAATCGTCTAGAATTCGGAACCGTCACCACAACTCAGATGCTGTTTAACACCAAACCGGACACTAACGCATCACATATCTAGCATATATTGTGTATAAGAGTGTTTGCGGAATTTTGTTACATAATCTCTGCGGTTGCGATCAAGGTTATTGTCAATCCCCTGTATTTCTAAAGGGGCATGGCCCCTTCTTCATATCACGGGCGCGGACTTTCCATGGAATAGAACAAGAAAGCCCGCCCGAAATTACGTTGAAGTCACTGGGACCCTGTTTGGCTCCTCAGTTTTCCAGTTTGACTCGGGCAGAAGAAGATGTGCTGCCTTATCTGGAACTCACACTGCCATCACGCGCGCTCATAGTTAGTCAGTTATATTTTATGTTACATTTTGGAAATGTTTAGTTAAGGAAATAAAAGTTTAAGAAATAGTAACACGGTCCTTGTTGATTAATGAATGTCTTTTGGTAACAAGACTGATATAGTAAGGGGGAAAATGAGGTTGAGTTCGACCGACCACCAAGACGATGACACCAAGACGAAGTCACCCAAGAACCTATTTCACTAAAATTAGTAAATTATAAAGTTCAGCAAACATAATTACCATTCATCCTATTAATTTGCTTTCTTTTCAAAAAAAGCTTGGAAAAAATTAGTGCTACAAAGTGTATTTAACCAAATTTTAGGATGATGATATATTGTATATTTAATCAGATTCAAGGAACTAATAATTGGATTTGTGTGTTCCATTTATTAGGGTTGAGCCTGGCCGCCTCGGTTCTGATGGTAAAAGACGGAGTTCAATGACCTTTGGTAAGTTAACCTCTGCTTTCGTGATTTTATTTTCATATGTAAACCAATGGGTTACTTTAAATATCTAGCAAAAACATTTTAATTTTTATTTTCTGTTGTAATTATTGATAAGTAGCAAAAACAATTCACAACTCTGCGGTGAAGTAAGTTTAAGTTTTATGTAATAAAATATTAATGTTAATTAAAAATGACTGACGAAATTAAATATGAACGGATATAAAAAAGATAACCTATCTTGTTTTCATTTAATTGATTTACTATATAAAATCATACACGTGATTGCTTTTTAATACATTAAGAATAAAACATTAGGTATTAGAAATCAATTAAAAACCAAGATAATTATTTATTAAATCTGGTTTTCTTAAAACCGGCAATGAAAATTAAATGTGAAGATGACAGAAGAAGAAGTAACGAAAGTAAGTACATGAGAAGGTATACACTTTTGCCTTAAGAGACACATTTTCAGGTTGGCATCAAATAATCCAATATTATATAATAATAGATTCTCTGGAATATTTGAGACGAGGCTTGATATCTATTTTTTGTTTTTCGTGTTTTGTCCTCATCTTTATTGTCAAGTCTATTAACACAACGTCGAGGCTGCTGAACTATCCTAGTTCTTCTTCAGGTGGTTTCGCTGCCATCCTGGGCATGGCAGATTCAAACTAAGAAACCATTTTAAATATTTTGACTGTTGAGCAAAAACAAATTGCAGAATATATAATATATATATACTATATATATTAATTATAATATATATATTTAAAAGCCAGTTTCTTTCTGTTACGTGAAAGAAAACCACGGTAGCGCATTAGACGTGGATCTTCTTCTAATGAGTCTAACTCGCGAGGGCGGAGGGTACAGTTTGAAAGACTGAAACCCATCAATAATCAGCTAATAAACATAATTGCGACCCTACCCATATAATATATATATATAATATAATTATATATATATATATATGTGTGTGTGTGTGTGTGTGGTGTGCTGTGTGTCTTTTTTCTGCCTTTTATTCTCCCGTGTAATGTTTCTTAGTAATTTTTACAATCAAACTATTTGCTGGATTTTTTCTCATCGCGACGAGATTTACCAACAAGTTTGGTATAATATTATATATATCCAACCATTACGTTACGCACAGGAAGCGACACAATGTTCCAATTCGATAAGGTATTTTAACTGCTGGTAATTCAAAAGTTTTCTACCGGTCTTGTTGCCTAAGCAAGTTTTTTAAAGCCCAGTCAAAGCTTTTATATTTGCCAAGACTCGGAGGGAAAGATTACATGGATGATACCTTTCCAAAGCATTACGTAGTATGTTGAAAATGCCAAACCGTCGTTTCAGGTATTTGTGTTACATAATTCGTGGGTTGCCTACGAATTATGACTGTGGGTAGTTAAAATTCTAAATGACCTATTCTATCGTATTGTAACAATGATACACTACAAACTCTGGGCAGAAGTCTGAGAACTTGGAACTGTAGAAGTAATTACAAAGAACATTGTAGGCTTTCTCCCATTCAGTACTAGAGCCTCACTAGCAGGGGATAGATTAGTGTTAGAATTTTTTTCTACCACTGTCCTTAGTGGAACACCGATTTTCGAAACTGGTNGATTGTAAAGTCTTAAAATAATGCCATTCCATATGGCCAGTCTGAAAGCGAGTAATAAAGCTAAGTAAGTACCTAGTTATGAAGTCCTTAGCGTAATGCAAATAAGCCTATCCAGAACTATTCGTTAAACCGTCAAGTGATTGAACTATGTCCGCATTGCTCCAACGAGGTTCAAAGTAATATGGCCAGTATCAGTATGCTCAGCGTATTAACCGATATGCTCTCAAGCTGCCAGATATTGCCAGTTGATTGACCAAAGAGTATGGATCAGCATCACAAGATCGGAATATAGCTGAAGTCTTATAACTAAAACTCGAGCAACCCTCTAAGCCACACACATCCACATATACAAACAAATATGTAGGCAAGCGCGTCAGGATGTAATGAAGACTTAAAGTGCATGGGAATGACATATACGACATACGCCCCAGAACGTCTCACAATCACCTGGACTGGTAATTGACATATTGTACACTTAAGCCGATAAATACCCATTGGGAAGTATAGATCCTACTACACCTCCAAAGCTAACGAACCTAAATAGACAGCCAACGCAAGACTGGACATGTTCTTAACCCCATCGGCTACACCGGTCAATAACTCAGTCTTAGGAAAAGGAAAACAACAGAATTGAGTCTCCTCCCGCATTGAAACTCCGTAAGAACAATTGACCATATGCCTCGATATCCTGACTCGTGAACGGAAGGATTTCCAGGTAAAAAATAAATATTAGATACAAGTAACCAACAAAGGCTTACAACTCCCAACATGTCATCTGACACAATCCGTTACTTCTAACAAGGAAATTAACTTTTGAAATAAACATCCTTATTATAAGCGGATATAAAAAGCAAAAATAAATCCGAACATATAGTACACATTTCTCCATACAAAAACAATCGAAAAAGCACAAGTTCAGTAATGCAACGCAGTGCATGTTTATTACAGCCGAAACCCGCTGAACCAGTGTTCCGCGTTGTTGTAACCAGCACAACCCTTAGCGGCTCAATGAGTCCTGTTAGAGTAATAAATTTTTTTAAAGAAAAAGGTCCACAATTTATCGCAACAGTGAACAAACGCTATCGCGACGCCTCAGCACTTTACTTGATAATTACGTTCGATAGGCTTTCATGCTATACTCTCAAATATAGTGAAAAACAATTACTGATTAAACAACGGCGTCCCAAACCAAAGGAACGTGGCGCATTTCCAACTTGAAACCCTGAACGCACCAAAAACCCAAGCACAATAAGCGACGTAATTTATTCTTCCTGACCCAATTATTAGAGAACACAATTTTAAGCAACGTCGAAATGGAAAAATACCTCATTTAAGCGTGAAGTACTCACCATAAAAATAAAAAAAAAACCATATATTAATTGCATCAATTTGTTGAAATGTGTAAACGACCTAGTAATTAACAGGCGCCGGATACAGTTATTAAACTCCAACCTCTTACGTCCATAATATACATCAGAATCAGTAGATTCCGCAATTTTTCTAAGTTTTATTGTGAATGACCATATAACTAAAATATTCATGGAATTATTTACAAATTAAAGAACGCAAGTGGTCTAAACCTCCAGAAGTGTCTATTAAGTATTATTTAATTGCCCGTTTTTATTTCTCTTTTGCTCGTAGATTCGTATGAGTATGATTGATTTCTAGATAAGTCTACATCCACTAATATCATCTTGTTTATGCAACATAAACAAGCAAATATCGATGATACGAAAATAAATCAATACCAAGCTACACAAATACTGTACGAAATTACATGGAAAAGCGCAAAGTAGGAACAAAAAAAAACAAAGGCAACAAATCGCTGTAACGTAATACAGATCTAAACTAGTTGTAATCCTACTGCAGAATGCTAGATTATTTATGAAGCCTCAAACATCATAAAAACCAAGCAGCCAAATCATGGCTCAAGGAATGGAATCACCAAAATACAGGAATAGACTAGTCTTTAGTTCCATAATTACCAGCAGTTTTGGGCACTAGTTCATTTGTGCTTAGCCAGTTGCTGATTAACTGACTGACTTCAACACGTTGGATAGTATTGTTGCATAATCTCTGTGGTAGCATAGGTTATTGACAACATCGTGTAGCGAGAACACAAAGAGCCCAAATGGAAAGTTACAAACCTTTGGGAATCTTTGACCCCAGAGGCGGGAAATCCGCAAATCACGTGAGAACTAATTAGATCCTCAGTATCAGTCGAGACTTTCCCAGAATAGGCGTATCCTTGGTGGCTGGGCTCATCTCCGCGCGCGGTGTTAGTTAGAAAAGGTAAATAAATGTAAATAGAAAAAGTGATAAAGGTAAATAAAAGCTTTTAAAAAGGCAACAGGCGTTGTTAGTTAATTGAGCATGCCTTAGTAAAAAATGAACCAACGAGAAATAGGAAGAAGCAACATGTGAAGGACATAGACGTAAAAACCAACATGACCGGAGAGAAGACCAGACAAGGAGTAGTATCCAACATGGCGAGATGGAATAGAAAGGAGACTAGAGATCACTAATGGCCAAAGAAAGAAAGTAACAAGTAAGTTATGTATCTGAGTAAATCTCTCTCTCTCTCTCCTCTCTCTCTCTCTCTCTCTCTCTCTCTCTCTCTCTCTCTCCTCTCTGACACAAAAGGACTCTTGTGTATATACCAACGAGGGTATATAAGTTATATAACAGTATATATGGTATATTTTTGTCTTTTTCACATTTTGGAATACCATTTCCTTTTTTTTTTTAAATAAATTACAATTTCTAGCGGATGTATATTAATGAATAATCGAGATAAGGAATACACTAACATTTAAAAAGTTGAAATATATCAATGCTTTAATAAAACAAATTTTAGACACTTTCTTCTTTTCTTTAAACATATATCTAAGAGATTTTATTAGAAGAAAGACATCTTCGCTTTTATACAAAAATCGATCAACCACAGAACAAAAAAAAATTCGATCGACAGAGTTGCCAATATTCAGTTAAGTCTGACCCCCTTTTGTGTCCAGTCTGGGCCGAACACTTCGCAGAAATTCTTATCAATTTCGTCATCAACTCCAAAACACTAAAAGACCGTTTTGGGCCTGAGGAATCTTGCCAAAAATCCAGAATCTTTCTTCTTCTTCGAGACACTCACTTCATAAACTGCCCTCTTCTTTTATATGATTGGCTGAGTTTCTTTTTGATTTTTGTGTTGAGGGAATGCTTGGTTCACACACAACATGAGTCAAAGTACTCAAAAACGGGCCAAGTAGAGGGGCGTAGGGAGATCTTGAAAACAGGGAGGGGCTTAAGAGGAACTTCAGATATTTCTTAAGTAAGTTTTCTGCAGTTTTTTTTCTCATCTTTTTCCTCCGTTTTTTTATTTTTAATTTCAACGACCTAATATATCTATCATCATCATGACGCGCTGTTTGCACGGATATCCATGACGATCTCTCGCCAACGCTTCCCTATCATTCATCGACTCTGTGAGCTCCTCCACGCAGCAGCCAGCATCCTTACATAGTTGGTCAATGCAGGTTTTGGCTGGGTGGCCCACATTAGCGTGCCCATGTGCTGGCTTCCACAGTAGTACGTCGCTTACTAGCTCATCCCTGCTTCTCCAGCAGTGTCCCGCATGCCTAGTCCGTCTTACTCGTATGGTTTGTGAGATGGGGGGCAAGTGGCCATACAGTTGCTTCTTTGTGGGGTGCTGCTTCAACGACTGTGTGTAATGTATAATAGTAGGTATATGTATGTATGTATATGTTTATGTATGTTGAGAGTAATTTTCAACCCAGCAACATTCAAAGTGGAGAAGTTCAACATGTAGTTTATGTGGAAGAGTATCTCTCTCCAGGGCTGGGCTGGTGAGTCATCTGAGAAACACAAGAATAGAGGGTCAAATAATACTTGCACCAACTATGATGATAAAAAAATGAAAATAAAAAAAGAATTAAAAAAAAACAGGAAATGGTCTTACTCGAACACGAGTTGACAGCTATTATTATTATTATATTAAGAGTGAAGCTTTGGACCGTGCGCAGTGAAGAAAAACTTTGCAGGAAGGCAAAAAGTAATTTAAGACCAATCGTATGCAACATGAACGGTTAAAATGAGATGTTCGCAAGGGAAACGTTAATAAAAAAAATAGACGACCAAGGACTTTCAATTGGTCTAGTATGTGAACAATGCGGAAGGCCGTGTCTGAGTAGAGCTGGCCTGATGAGTCACCAAACCGTGCATCGGCGAAATCGACCAATAAAATACTCTGTGCTTCCTGGAATAACTTGTGAATCTTGGAAGATGTGCAAGACTTTAGCTGGACTAAAAAAGCCACATTCGCGTAACTCACCGTTGAACTTTTTGAAGCTCAAAGTTGTATTCTTAGAACTTTATTATTTTTTCTTTTATTTTTTTCTATTTTTTTTTAAATTATTATTTTTATTATCATTTTTTTTATCAACAATGGCAATACTCGAACACGAGTTTGCTGCCATCGGATCATGTTTATGTAGCATAATAAGGTGAGTGGGGTTTAGCCATGAGTTAACCGTGGAATGTAAATTACCACGGAAATGTTTTTAGCAAGAATATGTGTTAGAAAAGAATGGAAATATTTTAAGGACGAATCAGCATAGCCACATGGCATTGTTTGATTCGAAGGGCGATGAGACGTGGCGAATGGGGGGAGAACAGGAATTAGAGGTGAGAATGTTGAATTGAGATTGGAATTATGACTTGAATGTGCAAGACGTGCTCTTGGCTGGTGTGACTTGGGGAAATAAAAATCTCATGAGAAAAGAAAGTGGCCTTGTATTATTACACAAAAATCAAAATGGCACAATACAAGATATTCCTAAGTCCCCCAATCTGGTTTCCAGACTCGAAACATCATAGAATTGCCAGCCAATTGAACAGCAGCCCACCAACCAGGATCCAGTCTCTCCAAATGTAGTACCGGTCAAGAGATGAGCATACTGATAAATATTTCTACTTTCAACACACACACACACACACACACACACACACACACACACACACACATATATTATATATATATATATATATAATAATATAATATATATATCTTAGTTTTCTCTGGATATATCCAACTATACTCCCTCTAGCTCTGCGTAAATAGTAAGGCAGACTGGGCTCTTCAACCTAGGAGAAGGGAAACTCTGAATTCAAAGCTGTTAAACTCCGCTTAAGAAATTGGCATTGTGTCGCATCCAGCTCATGCGGAGGGTTTGTATATATATATATATATTAATATATATATATACATATATATATATATATATATATATATATATATATATATTACATTTTCAATTACATCAGAGCTTCCATATATATATATATATATATATATATATTATATATATATTTAGTAATGAAGAAAAACTCTAAACTTGCTTCATTACAATAATTTATTTCAACCGTATTAATACGGCATCTTCAGGTAATCACAAGAACATGACTCTTACTGAGAATTTCCCAAAGTAACATCTCTTTTATATCTATCAATTTAGGGGAGGAGGGTTGGTGTCTATTTTGGGATGGGTGGGTAGTTTCTTTTTTTGGATGAGGCGGGGAGGTCTATGTTTTGGATGAGGTGTGGCTTAGCTTGGGGCATATTCCTTGGATAAATAGTTGTAAGAGTGTATATACAAAATGAGCAGAATTTCAAGGCTAAAAATAATTTAAAAAATTTAAAAAAAGAAAAAAGAAGAGACGAAGAGAAGAAGAAAGAGAAAAATAAAGATAACAAAATGATATAGAAATAAACAATAAAATAAAAAAATAAAATAAAATTTAAAAATTTAAAAATTTAAAAATTAAAAATTAAAATAAAAATAAAAATAAAATTAAAAAAATTAACAAATAATAATGGTAATGACAATAAGGTAAAGTAATAAAGCATAATGATTAAGATTAATAAAATCTCGTAAAATAAAATAAGATAAATTAAATTAAAATAAGAAAAGAATTAAAATTAGAATAAAGAATTAGAGTCAACTAAAACAGAATGAAATAAAAATCAAATAAAATAAAAATAAAAATAAAATAAGAAAATAAAAAATTAAAAATAGAAAATAAACAATAAAAAAATAAAAAATCAAATAAAAATTCACATAATATAAAATTAGAATTAAACTAAGAAGCAAATTAGGGGTGGGAGGTAGCTTGTGAAGGTAAAGAGTTAGAAAATAGACTAAGGATAAAGAATAAACTTAAGATTAATCTAGATAAGAATTTAGTTTTGGAGATGATATAGGGTAGACTAGAAGAAAATTGAATACAGTAAGAGGTAGTGGTATATTACTCCACAAATAATATAAAATATAAAGTTAAAATATAGAATAATAAAAATAATATAGTGACGTTACAGATTAAAAATTAAAATTTAACAAGTGGGGACTAAAGGTGAAAGATAACATATAAGTATAAGGTATAAGAAGTGAAAGACCGGATTTAATAATTAAAGGTTGTAGAGACTCACTATAGAAGTAATGTTATAATTAAATCAAAGGTAGAGAGTCAGTTATATAATATAAACGCGTGATATATATATATATATATATATATATATATATATATATATATATATATATATATATATATATATATCACGCGTTTATATGTTATTTGCCATTTCTATCAAACAAAAATAATTTTCAAACATCCACTGTGTACTCAAAATAATTTATTTTAATCAAAATGTTCCAAGGAATTTCTCGCGCGTTCATTCTGTTTCTTGGGAAACGAGTGTGTTGTAGAGTAGCTAGCACCCCTTCACCACCCTACCAGATGGACTGGCTCATAGCCTAAAAATAGCCTACGATTAAAGTGGATTAACTAGCTGAATAATATTCAGACTGACTTTGCTGCGTTGGCTATACAGAATTGAACCCTCCTCTATTTGGCGTTAATTTTTGTCTTGTTATTTTTTGGTAATTATTTGTTCTGTGTTTTGTATGTATCCGTTTGGTACCGGATACTGGTGCTTAATAAATGTTTTAAGCACACCATCTTTCTGTGTATATTTTCCACCTCGACGATACAACAGGGTCACTTGCTGGTAGATCAGGAAATCATGAGTCAGGCCAACAGATTCGTCATATAACTTTGTGATTCTTTATTGTAACCCTCGGAGCTTCTTTTCCTCGACCTTCCGACTGCCTCTTTGCGACGGCTTCCTTTGACACACCCCAGAGACACATTGCCCCGAGGCCAAAAATTCACGCTATTATCCCATCCTTGAACTTGCTCAGGGACGGTATTTGTTCATCCGAATAGATGCCACCACGAGCGCACGACTAAAGTTAAACCAAGCGGTAATGGACCCGTAGGCATGACAATGAGGTCAACGGCCTCTCACCTGCGGCATCGTATCACCCGTCAGTAGTACACCAGCTCTATCGTTGCTCATCGGGAATTATACAAGACACAGCCATAAGAATTGGGATTAATAATTACCACTCTAATAATAATAATAATAATAATAATGATAATAATAATGATAATAATAATAATGATAATTGTTATAGGTGATATAACCTATGGACATAAATGGAATGCGCCGATGGCTATTATAAGTAATAGGAACAATTGTGGCTTGACACGAAGCAAATGTGAGTCAGCTCGTAACTGTATTGGTCGGACGCAATCTCCACTTTCTTGCTGTAAATTTCTACTCCTTTTGTTCAATACATTTGTATACATTGTTACCAGTCCTTTGTCTTATTTTTTACCTTTAAAACCCCACAACAACAACAACAACAATAATAATAATAATAATAATAATAATAATTATTATTATTATTATTATTATTATTATTATTATTATTATTATTATTATCTATGTAAACATTTATTTCTTAATGATATATAACACACATTACAAGATTTTAAACACATTAATGACATGGGCTTTTTTGAGGCAAATCTATCCCAGTTACACCTTAATAGAGACATTCTTAATAAATGAGATGCTAATTAAGACTAAATAATAATTATCTAATAACCATTTAGAATATAATCTTTATAACTAAGGGAATTGTGATATTGGTGGTGACGTGGTTTCGGTTACAAACAAGAAGTTAAATAATCTCCATGATTAGTATTATCTGCGTTATTCGAACTATTGTCCCCATCTTCATTGTTATTTGTACAACAATAGTCCGAATAACACAGATAATACTAATCTTCAAGCCTCATCTCAAACATTCAGAGAAATAATCTCCATGATATTATTATTATTATTATTATTATTATTATTATCACTCCATTAGTGTTTTTCACACCCACTTTAGGCTATGGTTCACTGGAGGCTGAGTGACAGCAAGTCTCCCCAGGTCTCCAGGACTCGTCTGAGTATTCCAGCCGGTCTCCACATTACTGTGGTCTGGATGGTCTGTGATTCATTCTCTGATTTCCAGTTCATCCAGACTCTTTTCTAGACCCTTGGGGACCGTTCCTAGGGCACCAATTACATTTAGTACGACCTTCACCTTCATGTTCCACAGGTTTCTTAATTCATTATTCCAGTGACGAGGAATTGAAATCTGTAATGGCGAAGAGGCTCAAAGAACAGTCAACAGAATTTTACGGGGCATGGATACATGCTCTCATTGTTATTGAGAGAAACAGTAACAATTGAGAGAAACAGTGACCATCTGGAAAAGTATGGATGTGATCCACATAGGACCAGTTTCATTTTTATGTATGATACATGCTCCTTTTTTGATAATTATACCTATGAGTACAAAATTAAAAAAACACCTTCCGGTGATGTAAAAGTAGATTTTTGAAACATATTGCCTGATGAGTGGGAGTAAAAAATACAATGTCAGCCACTTTGTATCCTAAGTAAGTAAAATCATCAAATTCATTAAAGGATTAAAAAATAAAACAATTTGAAATGTAAACTTTAAATATGTATTAAAATAAAACAAACTATATATAGATATATAATACCAGCCATGTATTTATTAAAACTTGTTTTAAAAAACAATGAGGACTGTCAAATTTTGCATGTTCAAAATTTGAGTGTACTTATTCTATGTTATGACGAATTTGAGTAATGTGACGTAAGCAGTGACGTAATTTTTATTACAGACAAAAACCGGAAGCGAATCTCCATTATTAATAGATTCTAAGCAAAATAGCATTACTTTTTGACACACCCTCGTAATTTAGGAATTCGACTAAGATATAAAAAAAGAAACATCTAGGAAAAAAAAAGAAACGCACTAGACTTTCGGGACTAGACTGGCAACCTGACTAGGAGAATGAAGGCTGTGAGTTGAAACCACACCTGGAGTGGGATGGGCTATGCTTGCCAAAGAGACACTATAGGAGTATCACCGCTATCACCAAATTTGGTAATGGGATAAGTCGTTTATATCTAAAATATACATGGAACACTTTAAAAAAAATCTTATCTATTCTTTCCCCTAACTGTTCTTATCGACATTCCTTCTTTCTTTCTTTCCTTCTTTCTTTCTCTCTCTTTCTTTCTTTCTTTTTTCTTTCTTTTTTTCTTTTTTTCTTTCTTTCTTACTCTTTTTTAAAATTTAGTCTGTATCTATTTCTTTCCCTTTCTTTTCAACTTTCTATGACGCAGCAATTGCATTCTTTCTTTCTTTCTTTCTTTCTTTCTTTCTTACCTGGAATTTCTTTATTATGTTCTTCTTTATTTATTTCATTCATTCCTTCTTTCTTCTTTCTTTCTTTCTTATTTTTTACCGTCTTCCCTTTAAGTACCCCTTTCTTCTTTATTCCGTTTTTATTTATTTATTATTTCCCCAAAATTTGTTTGTTTCTTAGTATTTCATGATACAAACAGTTCATCCTAATTTTCAATTAACTTTCTACTCACTCTCCTCTTATCTCCTTCGTATCTCTCTATTATATCTCCCCAAAAGATAGAAGATAGTTAGGCTTATGACAATAACAGTTTCATTTCCTTTCTTTACTTTCTATTCTATCTTTCTATTTCTATTCCATCTAAACATATTAAATACCGAAGTTCTTTATGTTATGTTTGTTTAGATATACTCCATTTCTATTTTTCTTGAGCTATATCTTTACTTTCTCTCTTTCTATACAATCATTTTGCTGTTTACGCCGAAACGTTTGATATTAAATAGGTATTAGAATTTGGTATGGTCTTTCTTATCTTTCTTTTCAATCCTACCCACCTTTCACAAAACTTTTAAGTATATTCATCACAAAGACAAATATCAAGTACGATTTATTATGATAACTTCCTTCACTATACACTATCAAACATCTATCACCATTACAAAAACTTAAATCAAACCTACCCTCCAATAATACCCTATAACCTTCTTAACAAAGAACACAAACAATAAATACCAAACACGACAACAAAAAAAAGACACCACTAAATCGCTAAGAACCAAATTACACACAAACATTCAGATCAGTACCCTCCAGAAATACTCCTTCAACTGACCCTATTACACTTCACCTTTTCAACATATTCCACTGCACTCCCTAACACTTGCCTACCTCCCTATCCACATATCCTATCCCGCAACTCCCATAAGCCTATCCCTAATAACCCTAATCACTGGTACACTTCCTTCCCTCCTACCCAAACCAGAATACCATTCACCTGCAACAGCCACTTAAACCTTCTTTCCACTACATCCAACAACCAGCATAGCTACGAAACCTACTTAACCTTCCATTAATCATCACTATTACACCTGGTTATCGAGAACTATCCAATACCTCCCATACCATAACCTACTAAATCACGTCACACTAGTCCATAAGCACACTCCACAGCATATACCCTATACAACTTTCCTCTCCCTACCCTAATGACTCCCTTCTCTCCTACACCGTTCCTTTCCTTCACCTCCTTCAGACTCCAAATAAAACGCGATCCACTTACTACACTACCCTACCCACTACCACATCAGTATCTTCAAGGAACTATCCCACCCTCGATTCCTCCTCACTCCGGCCTTCGCACAGTAAATCTTATCTCTCTCCATCCATACTCCAGGAAAAAACACTCCCTTCTTATCCCTACCTCCTTCTATTCCATTCATATCATCCTACACATATCCTCTTACCCACCCTAAAATTCTTCCTTTCATTGTCAATTAAACCCTTACCAAGGTATAGCGTGACGCGTCGCTTGAAGAGTTAGCATTGCTCTTCTCTTATTCGATGTGTTCTCTCATCATGTTTCTACACTAAATGTACTACCGACTTATCATCATACTTCCTTCTTCCTTCCTTCCATTCTTCCTCAAGACGTTTCTCAGAAAGAAGTAGGTGAAGAGTTGTGAAGTGTACGTGTATTCAATATATTCCTTTCCTCTGCTCCTCCCTTGCTTTCTTTAATTGTATCTGTTCTCACCCAATTCCCATATCTTACTTCAAGAATATTTACTTTCTTTCTATTTTTCTATCTATTTCATTTCTTTTCTTCTTTCTTGCCTCTGTTAACTGTTCTATACCGACTTATTGTTTCTTCTTCCTCCTTTCTTTCTTTCTTTCTACCTGTACTTGCTTACTCTTCTTTTTCTCTCATATCTTTCAGAAATTCTGTTTTTCCTTTCTTTCTTTCTTTCTTTCTTTGTTCTCCTTACTATTCTTACTGACTTAACTCTTTCTTCCTTCCTTCCCCCTTTTTTTTATTCCTTCCTCCTTTTTTGCCCCTAAGTGTTCTACCAGACATTCTGTTATTTCCTCCCATCCATCCCTTCTTTCTTTCTTTCTTTCTTTCTTTCTCACCAAATTCGCTTTATTTACTTCAGTTCTTTCTTTCTTTCTTTCTTTTCTAAATATTTCTGCCTTCTAATCCTTCCCATCCCTCCTTTCTTCCTTCCTTCCTTCCTTCCTCCCATTTCCACAATAAGATGTAACTCCCGAAAATTCTGTTATTGCCATTCTTTCTTCTTCTTTACTAATCATTCTTTCTTTCTTCTTTCTATACCAACATCTCTTTGTTTCCTTAACAATTCTTATTTCTGTCTTTCTTCCTTTCCATTCTTCTTCCTCATCCCATCCTTCTTTCCTTCCTACTTTCTTATAACTCTTTCTTCTTTCCTATCTTCTTTCTTTCATTTCTTTACTACTTTCTTTCAATTCTTTCATTCTTGCTCTTTCTTCCTACTTTCAATTATCTTTCATTCTATTCTTTCTTTCTTTCTTTCTTTCTTTTCATTCTTTCTTTTCTTTATTACTTACCAATCCCTGAATATTACTTCAATTCTTATTCTGTCTTTGTTCCTTCTTTCTTTCTTTCTTCCTTTCTTTCATTCTTCTTTCTTTCTTTCTTTCCTTCTCTTTCATTCTTTCTTTCTTATTTCTACCAACACATCCCTTTGTTTACTTCAATTCTTTTTACATCTCTCTTCCTTCCTAACTTTCTTTCTATCTTTCCTCCCCCTTAGTGTCCACTAGTAACAAATCAAATTATCCTACGATGAATTCATTACACATATATATTTATGTCATTCAGTCAGTTTCTCTCGTTATCAGAATAAACAAAAGATAACGAACGGAAAGTCCAAGTGAATCTTGGACCACTCCAGCCACTTTGTGTCACAAAACTTATCGCTATATGAGACTGTGTCAAGAAACATGGCAGAAAAAAGGACATTCTTTCTTTTCTTCTAATTTTGCATGTTTTAAGAGGACGGAGTGGAATCGCTGAAATTCGCCAATTGCTTTCCATTCCAGTATTCCTTCCGCAATTATTCAATTGTCTGCCAAAGTTCCATTACGGTAGGATTTGCGCATGTGCAGTGAAAATAAGCACAAAACTAGTGCGTCTATAGCGATAAATACATAGTCGAATATAAGTAGAGTTTTTTCACAAATACGTCCAGACCAAAAAATATAGGCAAACGTAATATAGATAGTATGTAAAGATGGAATGGCAACAAGAAAATTGAATGTTATGAACAATCTATACAGAGATAGATATGAAGAAACTTATAGTTAGATAATAGATATAGATAGATAGATGGCATAGATAGGAATGATAGTATGAAGAAGACACGCTATATTAAAGATAGAATAGAGAATAGATAGATAGATAGATGAGAAGATAGAATGGAGAATTGACGAGACACACAAAAGATAGATAGAGATAAATCAGATTGATAAGAAAATAGAGATAGATATTGAGAGACCACAACAAGAAAATATATATATAAAATATAATAATAATATATATAATAATAATATAGATAGATAGAAAATAAAGAATAAGATAGATAAG
>CM042171.1:3661173-3663673 GCA_023376005.1 Doryteuthis pealeii | reverse complement strand
AAGATGCTTGCGCTGATGATTGTATTTATACATTTGTATTTATACATACAACAAAATAACAGTTTACAGTGTGAACGGAAATGCTAATTTTCATATTGATATTAAAAAAATGTTTTATAAATATGTGCTAAGTATTATTGATTTCTAATCGTTTGGTTTTATCTTAATGAATATGGAAGAAAATCTCGGGCTAAATCTTAAATGAAATCCATTAACAGGAAGAAATTAACTGCAATAATATTATATAATATCTTTTCAGCTAGTATATTAGGTCTGAGACCTGTAGCTGTTCCTTATAAATATTCATTTTAAATCCACAGAATATTTATAATCATTCCACAGATTATCCAACTTTGCCTTGAAGGAGTTTAGAGATGGGGGCATTCACTACTGATGAAGGTAGTTTTATTCCATGTATTCACCACTCTGTAGCTAATATATTTTTGTCTTGCGTTTGCTTTACAAGATTTTTTAAGGGTTTTAGTTTATGTTCCCCTTGTATAGGTTATTTGAGCAATGTTTAGTAGGTCAGAGTTCGTTGAATAAAAACTATGCGTTGTATTTGTAGGCTTCAATTATATCCCCTCTTATCCGTCGGAAAACCAGACTTGGTAGTTCAATATTCCTAAGTCTTTCTTCATAAATTAGGAAAATTTAGCAATGAAAGACGGAGTGATGGACGAGTTAGTGTCAGTTCCAGTTTTCGATTATACACCCCCATTTTTTTTCAAATATTTTTATCTTCATTGTTAGTTTTAGTTTCATTAGCCTTTCTAATTTAATATAAATATTTATTACATCAAAATTTGAATACTTACACCCGGATGGTGCATATGTTTTGCTAGTATATATAATATTAGATGAATTAAATATATCTTATATTTACATAACTGTATATTTATTATAATATTTACCTAAATACAAATAGATTTCAGGGGCCGGGTTAGCTCAGTCGGTAGAGCGTTCGGCTAGAAACCGCAAGGTTCATAGTTCGATACCGGTCCTCGCCAACTCAACGTATGAGTAGAACAGGGATCTGTGCGGTAAAGTAAGGAGATGATGGTAGGTGTGACGCTCCACCTCAGACGCTAAAACAATCTCCTTGGTCTAGCGCTATTGAAAAGGGGGTAGACTCCCTCGCTGACTGGCTGATACCGACTTTAGGCCGCCCCGACGACTTTACTTTACTTTGACTAGCAAATATATGCACCCTCCGGGTGCAAGTATTTAAGTTTTAATGTAATGAAATATCGTATTAAATTAGAAAGTCTAATAAGAAGGCTGATAAAAAAGATTATTGTAACAGAGTGGGGTATAATAGAAAAATAGAAATGAAACTTACTGTTCCATCACTCCCGTCTTTTCATTGCTGAATTTTACTTATTTAACTATTTAGTTAAATTAGGAAGTAAAGAATAAAATTACAATTATTTCTTCTTGTTAATGGATTTTCATTTAAGATTCATTGAAGAGATTTTTGCTTAATATTCATTAAAATAAAACCAAACAATTAGAAATCAATAAATAACTAAGCACATATTTTAATTAAAAAATCACATTTTAAATATAAATATGCAAATTAGCCTTCCCATTCACACTGTAAACCGCTATTTTTTGTATATATAAATACAATTGCATGTTATTTGGATGTAGATATGGACAACACTAATAAAAAAGGTGAAGCAATTTTATTAATTATTGAGGTTTAAATATAAATAAAATCATGGAGAATGTGATGTAAAAATAACGAAGGAATTGTGACTTGAGTAGTAATTATAGTTTCGGTTACAGACAGAAAAATACACAATCTCCATTATAATAAGATATATAATATTAGATGAATTAAATATATCTTATATTTTACATAACTGTATATTTATATAATACTTACCTCGATACAATATATTTCAAGAATTTTCAACCTAACAAAGTATCTATAAAACTGGTATATCAATTGTAAATGCTCCTATCGGCCTTAAAATACGGTAATCGTCGACTTCGGTCCTGACTGGCATTTCAGAACACCTTTCTTCAAAAAACACCCAACCCTAGAGTAATTCAAAATGCCACCCTATAGTCCAAGGGGACACATATTTGGGAATCTATGTTCGCTTCTGGGCCTTCCGAAAACGCCAGCTGCGAGGAAAAGTGAAAAGACTGTTGGGACCGAGATGTTGGAGAACCGTAACTGATGAAGTTTTCTGGGCAGGTGATTAATCATACCTGGGTGAAAATTTTGTGCACGTCATTCTAGTCCTCCATTCAGACAATGGCTCGTTTCGAAAAAAATAAAAAAAATAAATAAGTAAAATAAAAAACAAAGGAAAATCAGTAAAAGTTTAAGGTTTCTGGACAAGACGTCGCGATAATTTGTGAACGTTGCGCGCATTTGTAAACGAATGAGAAAAACTAACAAAAAAGTAGCACAGACAAAAAAAGAAATAAACAAAAACAAAATAAGTAAAGAAAACGTTTTTTCAAGAATATCATACGCTCTAAA
>CM042171.1:3653673-3658673 GCA_023376005.1 Doryteuthis pealeii | reverse complement strand
TGGCTTTAAATAGAATTCTGTCAACGCTAACCTTGGCTTCTGTACAATTTTATCTGTTTTTTTTTTGCTTTTTTTTTGTTTTTGTTTTTGTTTCTTTTCCAAATGACAAGGGTTGTTTTATTGATAATGTGTTTCTAAATAATATATTACTCGTAAATAATCTCTCTCTCTCTCTTTATCTCTTCTCTCTCTCTCTATCTCTTCTCTCTCTCTCTCTCCTCTCTCTCTACATAATATATATATATATATATATATATATATGTGTGTGTGTGTGTGTTGTGTGTGTGTGCGTGTACATGCATGTGTATGTGCGTGCGTGAATCAGCTTGAATTTCTATCCATTAATCAATCGACTGGTCGACTTAATTTGAGCCCTGCTTATTAGCTATTTGCCTCCGGACACTGTAGTAGGTGTTTGATTTCAGGTTGAAAATAATCGATTTGAAATTATTCAGCCTTTCTCTTTCTCAACCCCCGCCCCCCGCCCCCCGGCCCGTGGAATAATTGATGCGACATTATTTCCTCCCGATTTAGCACTCATTACATCCAATGTAATACGAAATTTTCAAAAATAATTACGACTTTTCAGTCTGTCTCAGTCGGTCGACACCCGTTTAATTCGGACAGTTCGTGCCTGACATTTCTTTCCCGAGAATATCAAATGTCTATTTGTTTTTTAAACTCAAAAATCACGGCTTTTTTTTTTCACGAAGGACGGAGCGCAAAGGAGAAATCATGCTGGATATCTTCTTTTCTTTTCTTTTTTTTTGGGGGGGGGGTGTTTGAACCAAACACTCAATTTAAATTTGTTAAATAGTAGTTTTTCATATCTATTTTTCATCTTGTTGTTTTGTAATGGTTAGCAAGCTATATCGCCAATCCATTACTGCTGGAAAAGCGAGTTCGATCCTTTCTAAATAATATATTATTTGTACTAGCAAATATATGCACCCTCCGGGTGCAAGTATTAAGTTTTAATGTAATAAAATATTGTATTAAATTAGAAAGGCTAATGAAACTAAATAAGAATACAGATAAAAAGATTTGAAACAGAGGGAGTATAATAAAAATTAGAACAACTGAATCTTACTCTTCCATCACTCTCGTCTTTCATTGTTATTTTTTCTAATTTAAGAATTTAGTTAAAAGAGGAAGTAAAGAATAAAATGACAGTTATTTTTTCTTGTTAATTTAAGATGCATTGAAGAGATTTTTGATTATATTCATTAAAATAAAACCAAACTGTTAGAAATCAATAATACTAAGCACATATTTAATAAAATCACATTTTTAATATCAATATGCAAATTAGCCTTCCCGTTCACACTGTAAACCGCTATTTTGTTGTATATATAAATACAATGGCATGTTTTTATTATGTAGATATGGTTAACAGTATTAATAATGTAAAACATTTTTATTAATAATTGAGGTTTAAATAAAAATACAATCATTGAGAATGTGATGCCAATAACTAAGGGAATTGTGACATGAGTAGTAATATAGTTTCGGTTACAGACAGAAAAACACACAATCTCCATTATAATAAGATATTATCAAAGAATATATATATATATATATATATATAATATATATTATATATATATCTTCTTCTTCTTCCAGGGTTCGAATCACACACAGAGCTCTTTCCTGTCTATAACTCTGCTGATGAGGCATTATATGCCGAAATGTATATACAGAAATCGACTTTTTCTCGATTTGCTTTCGCTTTACATTTGAACACACGCACGCACACACACACGCGCGCGCGCGCATAAAATCTTATGGTCCATTCTGTAGACTTTAAGCAAGAGCGCTTGTCCAGTGGAATTGAATCCTTGTTAATCCTCGTTAATCCTCGGATAATGAATCCTTTGGTTCTTCTGGTAAAGAATCCTGAGTATTGTAAGTCCCTCTTCAATGAGTGCTAGTAGGACTATGGCCTGTACTAGTGTGTAAGTAGTGTATCAGTCACGCAGTCTGGCTATTGATTGGCGAATGAATAAACCACGTGACTACGGCTAGTCTATAAATTCAGGTAGGGAATTTGAGCTCACCTTATATCCACATCTAAGCTAGGCTTAGTAAATAACTATATCACAAAAATCTGGGCACCTCGCGTGGTGTAATGGTTAGCAAACTAGATTAGCAGACCATTGTTTGTGAGTTCGATTCTCACTGGGCACCCCACACTTCTGGCCTTGTGCCGTATCTAAGCTACGCTTAGTAAATAACTATATCCACATCTAAGCTAGGCTTAGTAAATAACTATATCACAAAAATCTGGGCACCTCACGTGGTGTAATGGTTAGCAAGTTAGATTCGCAGACCACTGTTAGTGAGTTCGATTCTCATTGGGCGCCCCATACTTCTGGCCTTGTGCCACATCTAAGCTACGCTTTGTAAATAGCTATATCCACAAATAGTCAAACAGTTCATTCAGAAACTACGGAGCGCAAGAAGACACCGTGCTGGGTCTCTTTTTTGAGGTGAGGGTGTGTTGAATTAAAATTAATTAAAATTTGTTAGATAGTAGCGTGCTTCTATATGTCATACCGTCGTGGTGTAATAGTTAGCAGGGCAGATACTAAATTCTCATCTTCACCAATTCAGTTCATATCTATCTATCTATCTATCTATCTCCAATCTGTTAATATCTATCTATCTATCTATCTATCTCCAGTCTGTTAATATCTATCTATCTATCTATCTATCTCCAGTCTGTTAATATCTATCTATCTATCTATCAATAAAAATCCATTCACGTCTATCTATCTGTCTATCTATCTATCTATCTATCAATAAAATTCCATTCATGTCTATCTCTCTCTCTCTCTCTTTCTCTCTCTCTCTCTCTCTCTCTTCTCCTCTCTCTCTCTCTCTCTCTCTCTCTCTATCTATCTATCTATCTATCTATCTCCAGTCTGTTAATATCTATTTATCTATCTATCTATCAATAAAAATCTATTCACGTCTATCTATCTATCTATCTATCCTCAGTTGGTTAATATCTACCTATCTATCTATCGATCTTTCTATATAACTCTGTTCCTATCTATAAGTCTGTTCCTATCTATCTATCTATCTATATACCTATCTATCTATCTATCTACAATATTGCCCATAAATAATTACACCCCAAAATATCTGAAAATGAAGACATCCTACAGCAAACTGTATTCACTTGGGCGAGTTCAATTATAGGTGGGTTAAACTACAGCGACTCTTTCTGTACTTATTATGAAGAATTATGAAGAGTTCTACAAATCTTTTCATGTTTGTTTAATTACTCAATAATATCACTTAATCAGAAAAAATTAATAAAGAAAATTGTGTGTGTTTCTTAATCTTATACATATTAAAGTATATGCGAGATTTCAAATCCGAATGACAATGCTTTCGGAGTTATAAAACGACACGCACATACCTTTATATAATATATATATATATATATATATAAATATATATATATTGTTACGATTTTATGGGCTATCCTTTAGGCTTCAAGCAAGAGCGCTTGTTCAGCGGAAATCCTTGTTAAAGAATCGTTTGGTTGTTCTTTGGTGCTCCTCAGTATTGCAAGTCATTCGTCAATGATTGCAAAGTATCTCAGTATCAGTGATTAAGTAGTCAACCAGCCACGCATTCGGGCCCTTGATTGGCTGAGGTTTAAACCATGTGACCTCGCTTAGTCTATAAATTTAAGTGGTGTATTGTAGCATACCTTATACAACAATATAATCCAACACACACACACACCACACACACACATATATATATATATATATATATTATATATATGGAGAGAGAGAGAGAGAGTGAGAGAGAGTGAGAGAGAGAGAAAGGGGGAGAGAGAGAGAAAGGGAGGGAGAATTATGAACCACCTGACACAGAAATAGATATATAGAGGGATAAAAATCAATAAATGGTTATATAAATTATAGTGATGAAGGCATGTTCGAGAGAGGCGATTTATAGAGAGGAGCAATTAGCCGAGGGCAACGATTTGTTGAGGGTGCAATTTGCCAAGGTGAATCGGGAGGCGGGGTGACGGATAATGTACCGAAGGCATTCTAATATAGAGGGGTATCGGATTTAATACCTAGATGATGATTAATCAAATTTTATATCACATTTACATTTTATATTTTAGAGTAAGGGTTACCAACGACTTCAGTTCAAATCTTGGAACAAACTATATATATATATATATATATATATATATATATATATATATTATATAAATAAAGATAACCTAATGAGTCAGATAAACTTACTAAAAGTTTCGCTCTACGAGTCGGATCTTAGCCCTAAAGAGCACTAAACGAAACTTTTAGTAGGTTATCTGACTCATTAGGTTTATCTTTATTATTTGCTCTACTTAGGTATTGAGCACTTTTTACTTATTAGCTGTAATTTCCTGGTGGTTTTGTATGAATATATATATATATATATATAAATTGTTTTTTCTTTTGGCCAAATATTGTACTAATAGATTATTTTTAGTTGGTACGATTATCTTGGCCTTTTCTTTTTTTTCCCCCAAAAATCTTTCTTACCGGGTGATGTTTGGTAGTATATTTTTACAATCAAACTATTTACTGGGTTTTTTTCTCACCACGAGGATTTACCAACGAGTTTGGATATTATATATATATATATATATATATATATATATACCCACACCTGGTATATGTATTCCCAACAACGGATACAGATACAAAAATACATCTCATATATATATATATATATATATATATATATATAAAAGTTGAAAGTGGAAATGAATCAGACAGTATGTTAAAAGGAAAAATAAATAAAGGAAATAAAATGTTGAATGGATAAAATAGATTTACTAACACGTGTTTCGTCCAGGAATTTGTTCATGTACGCATTTATTCTATTTATCATTATTTTAAATAGAAAATAAAATAATAATAATAGAAAATTATAAAATCTTTAAGCATACCAAGACTAACGGCCTTCTTCAAGGTAAAATG
>CM042171.1:3628673-3648673 GCA_023376005.1 Doryteuthis pealeii | reverse complement strand
CTTGATATAATTAAAAATAAAGCTATGAATGAAAAAGTTTACAGCTTCGGAAAATCGTGTTCCACATAAGGAACAGTGGTAGAAAAAAATATCTGAAACTAATCTACACCTGCTAGTGTGGCTCTAGTACTGAAAATAGGGAGAAGCTGGTCTACAATGTCTTTGTAATTACTTACAGTTCCACTCTGACCCAGAGTTGTAGTACGTATCATTGTTACAATACGATAGAATAGGCATTTAGAATTTTACTACACCACAGTCATAATTCGTAGGCAACCCACGAATTAAGTAACACAAATCCTGAACGAGACAGGTTTGCATTTCACATACTACAAATGCTTTGGGAAAGGTATGCATCCAAGTATTCTTCCTCGAGTCTTTGGCATATAATAAGTCAGACTGGGATTTTAAAACTTGTTTAGGCAACAAGACCGGAAGAAAACTTGAATTCAAACTAGTTAAAATACGCTTAATGAATTGACATTGTGTCGCTTCCTGTGCGTACGTATGTGTTGGTATATATATATATATATACCAAACTTGTTGGTAAATCCTCGCGATGAGAAAAAAACCAGCAAATAGTTTGATTGTAAAAATATACTAGAAAACATTACACGGAGAAAAAAAGGCAGAAAAAAGACACACACACACACACACACACACACACACACACACACATATATATATATATATATATATATATATATATATATATGGGTAGGTCGTCAGTTATGTTATTAGCTGGTTCATTGATGGGTTTCGAGTCTTCAAACATAGTACCCCCTCGCGAGTTAGACCTCATTAGAGAAGATCACCGTCTAATGCGCTACCCGTGTTTTCTTCAACGTTAACAGAAAGAAACTGGCTTTATATATATATATATATATATATATATATATATATATATATATATATATATATATATTCTGCAATTTGTTTGCTCAACAGTCAAAATATTTAAAATGGTTTCTTAGTTTGAATTCATGCCATGCCCAGATGGACAGCGAACACCTGAAGAAGACAGGATAGTTCAGCAGCCTCGACGTTGTGTTTATAGACTTGACAATAAAGATGAGGACAAAAGCTCGAAAAACAAAAAATAGATATCAAGCCTCATCTCAAATATTCAGAGAATCTATTATTATATAATATTGGATTATTTGATGCCAACCTGAAAATGTGTTGCTCTTAAGGCAAAAAGTTGTAGACCCTTCTCATTACTTACTTCTTACTTCTTCTTCTGTTCATCTTCACATTTAATTTTCATGCCGGTTTTAAGAAAACCAGATTTAATAAATAATTACTTGGTTTTATTGATTTCTAATACGAATGTTTTATTCTCAAATGTATTAAAAGCAATCACGTGTATGATTTTATATAGAAATCAATTAAAATAAAACAAGAATAGGTGTAATCTTTTTTATATACGTTCATATTTAATTTCGTCAGTCATTTTAATCTAACATAATATTTTATTACATAAAGACTTAAATACTTGCACCCAGAGTGTGATTGTTTTTGCTACTTATAATAATTACAACAGAAAATAGAAAATTAAATTTTCTAAGATATTTAAAGTAACCATTGGTTAAATAATGAAAATAAAATCACGAAGAAGAGGTTAACTTACCAAAGGTCCTTGAACTCCGTCTTTACCATCAGAACCAGGGCGGCCAGGCTCACCCTATAAATGGAACACAATCATTATTAGTTTATTGAATCTGATAAATATACCAATATATCATCATCCTAAAATTTGGTTAAACCTTGTACACATAATTTTCAAGCTTTTTTGAAAAGAAAGCAATTAATAGATGAATGGTAATTATGTTTGCTGAACTTTATAATTACTAATTTAGTGAAATAGGTTCTTTTCTTGGGGACTTCGTCTTGGTGTCATCGTCTTGGTGGTCGGTCGCAACTTAACTCATTTCTCCTTCTATATCAGTCTTGTTACCAAGACATTCATTAATCACAAGACCGTGTTAATTTTCTTAAACTTTTATTTCCTTAACTAAACATTTCATGTAACTAAATATCTGACTAACATAGCGCGCGTATGCAGTGTGGGTTCCAGATAAGGCAGCGCATCTTCTCTGCCCGACATCAAAACTGAAACTGAGGAGCCAACCAGGTCCCACGTGACTTCTCGTAATTTGACGGGCTTTCTGTACTATTCCATGGAAAGTCCCGCCCGTGATATGAAAAGAGGCCATCCCTTTAGAAATACAGGGGATTGACAATAATCTTATGCAACCGCATAGATTATGTAATAAAAATTTCCAAACCTCTTATCATATATTGCTAGAATGTGATGGCTTAGAGTCTTAGTGTCCGGGTTATGGTGTTAAACTGCATCTAGTGGTGAGGTTCCAATTCTAGAAATCTGGAGTGTGTGGAGAAATCCATCATTGTCATGACACCCAGGCCCACCGCTTATCCGGAATGGTAAGACCTGTTATGGGCCCATGTATAGTTTGGTTTGTTTTGTTTTACGGCATATCAACCTTAGTGGGTCCTTTAATGCCGACAAAGTTGTGAAATAAATTCATTCTTAATGCATACTACAATTTTGTTTTTCAACCATGTTTTTCTATTTAACCCATAGATGGGACCCTAACAGGTACTACCACTCCGGGTCAGAGTGGACCAGGGAGCAATGGTGATGAAGGGTGCTCCACATTCCCCAAACCTCCAAAACTGGAACCTCACCATCAGATAGAGTTTAACGTCATTCACAGGACATGTAGACCCTCAGTCACCGCCTTCTAGCACCCATGTGATAAAAAGGGGTTGGGGCTTACCATAAGGGCAATAGGGTTGGGAAAATCATATAGTTGCTAGGGTTTGACGTGACCAGCCGATTGATCGGAGGGGGCCTCTCCGACCGCCCGTCTAGCCCAATATAGGGCCAAAGTGGAGTATTGCAAGTCATGACTGCGCGTCACCTGGGTTCTATCCTTAAGCTTCATGGGTCGCCACCCACGGCCAACAGATGGCCACATTGGGGGAGTCTTACCCCTCTGCAGAGGTGCAGTCGGTGCATTCTAACGCCCCAGCCGACAAGGCGACCCATGCATGGGTTGAATATATAAAATTTTGAAAATGAATACCCCAAAAGAATGAATAAACAAACGACTTTGGCATAAAATAACCCAACAAGAGTTGACATGCCGTAAAATCCCACCAACCAATCAACTAACCAATGAACCTGAAAATTCAGCAGTCAAATAATAAAGATAAATTCTTTTCACAATCAAGAATTTCTGTGAAAAATATTGTTTGTCTGCTGAATTCTCATGTTGATTGTGTGGTAGTACCTGTTAGGGGCTCATGTATGGGCTAAATATATTTTTTTAAAAATGAGTTAGAAAATAAATATCCCAACAGAATGAATAAAACAAACGTCTTTGGCATAAAATAATCCAACAAGAGTTGACATGTCGTAAAATCCAACCAACCAACCAACCAATCTGAAAATTCAGTAGACAAACAATAAAGATTAATTTTCTTTAAAATTAAGAATTTCTGTAGACGAAAAAATAAAAAAAATAAATGAATAAAATATCTTCGTGCCAACGTTTACCTGTCTGAGATTTTTTTTTCTCAGAACCAATTCTCTTAAAAGAAAAGACAAATTGTTTTCGCTTTCTAATTTTTGTCTTAACGCATCTATAACTTTTCCTATTTTGTTTTAAAATAATTTCTATTTCTTTTCGGGCGTCCCGTCATTGTGTAATGGTTAAGAAATTAGTCTCGCAGTTTAATTACGGCTGTATAGTGAGGGCGTCCCACTCTGGTGTAATGGTTAGCAAGTTAGTCTCACAGAATCTTTACGACTGTATATCGAGGGAATCCCATAGTGGTTTATGGTTAGTAAGGTACAATTGTATAGCAAGGGCGTCCCATCGTGGTGTAATGGTTTGCAAGCTAGTCTCACAGATTAATTACGGCTTATAGCGAGGGTCCCAATCTGGTGTATTGGTTAGCAAGCTAGTCTCACAGACTCTTTACGACTATATATCGAGGGAATCCCATAGTGGTTTAATGGTTAGCAAGCTAGTCTCGCAGATTTATTACTGTATAGCGAGAGCATCTCATCGTGATGTAATGGTTAGCAAGCCAGTCTCGCAGATTTATTACGACTGTATTTATTTATTACTACTGTACAGCGAGGGGCGTACCAGGTTCTAGTACATATATGATAAAAAAGGCTTAGGGGTTGTCATAAGGGCAATAGAGTTGGGATAATAATATAGGTGCTAGTGCTCGACCTGACCACCCGATTGTTCGGATGGGACCTCTGCGACCACCCATCTAGCATAAGTAAGGGCCAAAGTGTAGTGATGCATGTCGTGGACTGCACTGCTAATGTTACATAATTATTAGATTCCTAATATTTATGTACAGTAGTGTAGAAATCAAAGTGGCTGTTATAAGTTACAGCCGGTGGCCTTGAAGGATGAGTGACAAGCCTTGACCTCATCCTAATCCTTCCGGTCGATACCGTGAGAATCGGTGGAGAAGACCCTCTTCCGGTTTAGATTAGAAATAGATTTTTAATCAGATCAGCTAAGACCACGACGGTGGTAAGTCGTGTTATGCACACTGCCGACTCAATCTGCGCAGGTAGTCTGATGGGGATTTCAGAATAAAATATGATCTAAGTAAATCGAAGTCTTGTGTTATTATCTAAAAACTACCAATGACACAGGGCTTCTGATAAAGATAAATCCCCAATGGAGACCAGACACGAAGTCCCCAAGACGAAGTCCAGACGCTAGAAGAGACGCGAAAGATGACCAGAATAATAGAAGTAAGAAAATAAGTAAAGAGAGTATACAACACTAACACGTTTCCATCGTTCAGCATCACGGCTCGCCACCCAAGGCCAACATATGTTCCATCGGGGGATTTTACCTCTCTGCAGAGGTGCAGTCGGTGGATTCGACAACCCCAACTGATAGGGCGGTTGTGACTCCTAGGCAGATGCTCTTCCTGCAGATAAATATATACTCGGATAATAAAAAGTAAAGGGATTTGGGCGGCCTAATGTCGGTATCAGCCAGACAGCGAGGGAGTCTATTCCCTTTTCACTTGCGCTAGACCAAGGAGATTATTTTAGCATCTAAGGTGTAGCTCCACACTTACACTCAGATTCTCACTTTATCGCACAGATCCCTGTATGTATTATATATATATATATATATATAATATATGTATATATATATATAAATAGAATATATAAATGTATGTATACATATATATATCCATATATATGTAAATACACATAATGTATATATATATACACACTTATATACTTATATGTGAATACATATAGATATATGTATGCGTAAATATATATTTGTAGATAAATATATGTATACATATTCATGTGTATATATACATATATCAAAATTATATAAAAACTCTTCAAAATTCATAATACTACATATATTGGCACACCTCTAACTCATCAAGTGAGATAGTGTTAACCATACACTGTGGCAATTTATATAAATATATATATATATGTGTGTGTGTGTGAGAGAGAGAGAGAGCGTTAGCGAGGGAAAGTATCGAACCCAGAACCTTGTGATTCCTATGCTAACGATCTACAGGCTGAGCTAAACCGACCCGTGTTAGGGGTGGGGTGCTCTGATAATAAAGTAAAGTCATCGGAGTGGTCTAAAGCCAGTATCAGCCAATTAGCGAGGGAGTCTATCCCCTTTTCACTAGCACTAGACTTAGAAGATTATTTTAGCGTCTGGGGTGGAGCACCACATCTGCCATCAGCTCCTTACTTTACTGCACATATCCCTGTGCTACTCATACGCTGAGTTGACGAGGGCCGGTATTGAACTATGAACCTTGTGGTTTCTAGCCGAACGCTCTACCGACTGAGCTAACCCGGCCCTGATAATAAACGGTTCTATTTATAACGAGAAGATATTTAAATAATCACGAAGGGAATTCTGAAAATACGATTCGAATATTTTAATAAAATTTTCAAAATCAACGATCGTATTCAATTCCAAAATTAACGATTTGTTCTACAGAAAAGCAATGACAAATCGGTGTAGATCAGTGGTTCTCAAGCGATTTCCATATGGACCCCCGGGAACCATATAAAAAATTTTCGGATCCAAGCAAGCAAAATGTATTTAACTATAAAATTACAATGGGATTTTTAAACATCGAATGGCTATGAGAGGGTCCACCAGAGTAAAATTGGATTAAAAGGGTTCCATGGGTAAAAAAGGTTGAGAACCATTGGTGTAGATCGGTTTTACTTTACTTATGTTTTTTATTTTTTTATTTCTATTATTATTTGTTTTTCTTTCTATTATTTTATATATATATATATATATATATATATATATATATATATATATATATATATATATATATGTATATATAGTGTGAACAAAAATTATTAAGACAATCAGGAATATTTCTTGTATGTTGTTTATTCTCAACTAGTTTCGACCTTAGGTCATCTTCAGGAGAAAATTTCTTATTTGAAGAAATTGTTGATAGATTATTAGAAGAATTATAAAAGTTCAAGAGATTTTGTGGGTTTAACATGCTGTTAAAATCCGGGTAGGCGAGTGTGTTTAATAGTAGCATGTCCATTTGTTCCGTGAAGAACCTCTAGCTATATATATATATATATATATATATATATATATATATATAGATTCATACCTTTCCCAAGGGTATTATATATATATATATATATTATATATATAAATTATATATATATATATACCCTGGGAAAGGTATGAATCCATATATTCTCCCTCCAGCTATGGGTTAAATACTAGGACAGACTGGGCCCTTCAGCCTTGGGTAGGTAACCAGTCTAAGTGTGGATGGTCCAACACAAGCCTTCATCACTATAAAACAAATCACTGTGTGGGTGTTCATTGTGTGTGTGTGAAAATCGACAAGTCCATAATACATATATATATATATATATATATATATATATATATATATATATATATATATATATATTGTTGTTGTTGTGGTACCAAGTTTCTTGGTACAAGTTGATTCTAGGCTGGTCCTATTCCCTACGAGTAGTTTGTTGTAGAGTTCCGGTTTCGTATGAGCGCTCAATGTTTAATTATTATAAACAGCAAAGTTATTTGTGAATAAAAAAGCCCTTAAATACCATGAGTATCGTGATTATGTACCCAGATACCCATGAGTGGAAATGGTCCATAATCACGATACCCATGGTATTTAAAACCTTTTATTCACAAATATATATATATATATATATATATATATATATATATATATATATATATAAATCCAAAAGTCCAGAGAAGAAATCTTCCTTACTACACAAGAGTTTTATTTTAAAAAACCTGTCGCAGTTTGAGAGCTCAATGTGTGCTCTTAATGTTAGAGTCACAGAGCAAATTTATAAGTAAAGAAACAACAAAAGACTTAGAAATTTAGCATTACAGTCTATTTCAGGGAGCTTAGACAAATTTGTCTAATTCTCCCGACTCATCAGATGCGAATACTTTCTTTACTTATATATATTATATATATATATATATATATATATATATATATATATATGCATTCGCCATTTATTTTCCCACTATTTTCGAATATCTAACGTTTATGTTGCCCCCTTTTTAGTTTCGCCTTCTCTGTCTGCGTTCTCGCGTCTCCCCCGTCTCTTCTCGCTGTTTTTCGCACTTGGGGTCAGTGAGTCGATCTGCTGACAATTGATGGATTGTGTTTGCTGGCATTGGTCTGGTGGAGATGGCGTGGGGGCTGAGTCATTGGTGTTTTGTTTAGATAGAATGGAGCGTAAAACGTGAAGTCTTTTTCGGGGGCGGTGGTGCAGAAGCTGGAGAAGCGGGAGCGGGGGTGGAAAAGGAGAAATCTGTGGAGGCGGTGGTTCGTGGTATGCATCTATTGGTGATGAGGTGTGGGGGGCTACCTTTTATGAAGAGACAAACGAAGGGAAATTAAACATTTAACCCTTTGCCAAATAGACAAACAAATTAAAATAAACAGAAGGAAATAAAAAAAATCGAATCAAGAAGAAGAAGAAGAAGAAGAAGAAGAAGAAGAAGAAGAAGAAGAAGAAGAAGAAATAACAGATAATAGAAGAAGAAGAATCGAAAGAGGAAGAAAATAGAGATAGGAGAAAAGAAAGAAAGAAAGAAGAAAAAAACAAGATGAAACATCAATGAAAGCAAAAAAAGTTGATCAATAAGCGGCAGTAGAATTATTGAATAAAGAAGTGGTCATCGAAATAAGGAAGAAAATAGGATGGAAAAGAAAAGGGAAATCTTATTATAATGGAGATAGTGTGTTTTTCTGTCTGTAACCGAAACTATATTACTACTCAAGTCACAATTCCCTTAGTTATTCACGTCACATTCTCCATTATTCTATTTCTATTTAAACCTCAATTAATAGTAAAACTGTTTGACATTATTAATACTATTGGCCTTACCTAAATACTAATAACATGCAATTCTATTTATATATACAACAAAATACCAGTTTTCAGTGTAAACGTAAAGCTAATTTGCATATTGATATTAAAAAATACTGATTTTAATAATATGTACTTAGTATTATTGATTTCTAATTTTTGGTTTTATCTTAATCAATATGAGTAAAAATCTCTTCAATAAATTCTAAAAGAAATTCATTAACAAGAAGAAATAACTGTAATTTTATTCTTTACTTCTTATTTTAACTAAATAGTTAAATTAGGAAAATTTAGCATTGAAAAACGGAAGTGATGAAAGAGTAAGTTTCAGTTGTTCTATTTTCCGATTATACCCCCTCCGTTTCAAATCTTTTTATCTGCATTCTTAATTAGTTTCAATAGCATTTGTGATTTAATCTAATATTTTAGTACATTTAAACTTAAATACTTGCACCCGGAGGGTGCATATATTTGCTAGTAATAATAATAATAATAATAATAATAATAATAATAATAATAATAATAATAAATCGAAGAGGTTGCACATGAAAAGACTTGGACATGGTTAAGAAAAAGAAACCTCAAAAGAGAAACTGAATCACTAATAATTGCTGCACAAAATAATGCCATAAGGACAAACTATATCAAAGCGAAAATTGATAATACCAACAAAATAGTAAATGTAGACTATGCTCTAATAGAGATGAGACTGTAAACCATGTACTCTGCGAATGTAGCAAACTAGCACAACGGGAGTCCAAGACTGGACACGACTGGGTTGGGAAGGTGATCCACCGGGAATTATGCAAAAAATTAAATTTTGACCATACAATAAAATGGTATATGCATAAACCAGAATCTGTTCTTGAGAACGAAACGCATACAATTCTCTGGGACTTTGAAATAAAAACGGATCACCTTATCCCAGCAACAAGACCAGACATAGTGTTGATAAACAAAAAAGAAAGAACTTGTCAACTGGTGGATTTTGCAGTGCCAGCAGATCACAGGGTGAAGCTAAAGGACAATGAAGAAGAAGAAGAAGAAGAAGAAGAAGAAGAAGAAGAAGAAGAAGAAGAAGAAGAAGAAGAAGAAGAAGAGATTGACCAAAGGACTAGAAAATTAATGACAACGCATAAGGCGTTACACTCTAGAGAGGATAGAGATTTGCTATATGTATCAAGAAAGGAAGGTGGAAGAGTTCTTGCCAATAGAGGATTGCTTGGAGGCCTTAATGCAAGGACTCGGAGAATACACAAAAAAGAGCAAAGAAAAATTACTTTAGATGCAACATATAGACAAACAGAAAAACAACAAAAACAAGGAAACAAAGATGGGAAGAAAAACAATTATAATTACCATATCCAATTCTTTTCATACGCAACGTATGAAAAGACTTGGACATGGTAATTATTCTTATTTTAAAGGTTTGTATATCACTTATGTGTATTTAAGAGATAAGGTTTAATATAAATAATTATGATATTTCAGACTGTTGTCCTCATCTTTATTGTGTAAAAACACAACGTCCATGTCAATGCAACCTCGGGCTCTGTTTTAAGATAATTAAAATGATAAATTTAAAAAAACACCTAAAACAGAGCCTATTTTTACAAAGGCTTGGGCGCTGTTTACACATGATAAAGATGAGGACAAAAGCCCGAAATATCATAATCACATGGGCACGCTAATGTGGGACGACCAGCAAAGACATACATTGGCCAATTATGCGCGGATACTGGATACAACGCAGGGGCAATGAATGATAGGGAAGGTTGGTGAGAGATTGTCATGGATATCCGTGTTGCCAGCGCGACATGATGCTGAATGATGAGAATTGATCTCAATTTATACTAAAAGAAATATACAGGGTCAATGTATTGATATATGTATATTTACCAACCCCTCCGAACGAGCAGGATGTGACACAAGGTCAATTTATTAAGCAAAGTTTAACAGGTTTGAATTCCGAGTTTTCCTTCTAGACTCGGTCTCCATTCTCTACTCTCCGTGTCTATCTCACTCCTCCCCCCTCTCTCTCTCCTTTTCTTCCCATCTCTCCATATATACTCTTTCTCCTGTCTCAATCATCTACTCTTCGTGTCTATCTCAATGTCCCCGCCCCTCCCCTTCTCTCCCTCTCTCCCTCTCTATCCTTTTCCTTCCATCTCTCCATATACATATTTACCAACCCCTCCGCACGAGCAGGATGTGACACAAGGTCAATTTATTAAGCGAAGTTTAACAGGTTTGAATTCCGAGTTTTCCTTCTCCTAGACCGGTGGCCTAACCAAGGTTAACGAGCCCAGTCTGCCCCACTATTTACCCATAGCTGGAGGGAGAGTAGGATTCACACCTTTCCCAAGGTTATTAGCGCTAAGTGAAAATGCAATTACCATGTCCAGGATTTGAACTCGGGGCGACGAGTCCATTTCCCATGACACTAACCATTACACCACGAGCTTCCTAAAATGTATTGATACAGGCATGAAAAATCTCACCATTGCTTAATGGGACGAAGATCTTTGATGATGATGCCAATTATTTGGAGGTGTTGATTGTTATTGATGAATATCGATAAGTTGTTGATATTTCACACGATGATGAAAGAATGTCTTTAAAGTAGGTCTCTCAAGTATTATTGACACTTAGAAAAAAAACCAATGCAAGTATATTAAAACTGTGGTACTGTGATATGGGACAGTTAGTAGATACATAGATACATATATAGGAACAGACTAATATATATCTTATTATAATGGAGATTGTGTGTTTTTCTGACTGTAACCGAAACTAAATCACTACTCAAGTCACAATTCCCTTAGTAGTTGACGTCACATTCACCATGAATTTATCCTTATTTTAACCTCAATTATTAATAAAATTGTTTTTCATTATTTATACTGTTAACCATATCTACATGATATTTACCTCGTACCCCACTTGTACGGGTCAGGCACAAAGTCCCTATTAACGTGGGACCACCCACAAGCCGAAGCTCATGGAGTGGCAGGTGAAAAATTGCGTCGATCCCGTCGGCATTCCCCCTCAAGGGGGGCGCCTCAGGCGCTGGGCAATAAACCCAGCCCTGCCCCTTTAAATCGAGGGGGCAGGTGTTGCCTGGGGTGATGGCCCCCTGGGATCGACGCTGTTAATTATAGCAATGGTCCAGAGGCCGAAGCCACTGTTAACCATATCTACATACTAATAACATGCAATTGTATTTATATATACAATAAAATAGCAGTTTACAGTGTGAACGGGAATGTTAATTTGCATATTGATATAAAAAAATCGAATTTAATAAATATGTGTTCAGTGTTATTAATTTCTAACTGTTTGGTTTTATTCTAATGAATATAAGCAAACATCTCTTCAATGAATCTTAAATGAAATCCATTAACAAGAAAAAATAACTGTCATTTTATTCTTTACTTCCTCTTTTAACTAAATACTTAAATTAGAAAAAATAACAATGAAAGACGAGAGTGATGGAAGAATAAGTTTCAGTCGTTCTATTTTTCAATTATACTCTCCTCTGTTTTAAATATTGTTATCTGCATTCTTATTTAGTTTCATTGGCCTTTCTAATTTGATACAATATTTTATTACATTAAAAATAAATACTTGCACCCGGAGGGTGCATATATTTGCTAGTAGATACATATATAGGAACAGATTAATATATATATATATATATATATATATATATAATATATATATGTATATATACATATATATATATATATATATATATATATGAGGTAGATAAAAGGAAAAGTGAGCAAGAAATGAACAACTCAAAACAAATCAAGAGTTGAAATGATTTTGTCCGTATTCAAATAATACGGACGAAATCATTTCAACCATTGATTTATTTTGAGTTGTTCATTTCTTGCTCACTTTTCCTTTTGTCCACTTCATATTGTCGGATTCTAAACCATCCATCCTATCCTCATATATATATATATAATATATATATATATATATATATATATATATATATATATATTATATATAAGCTCAGTCGGTAGAATGTTCAGCCAGAAACCACAAGGTTCCTAGTTCGATACCGGCTCCCGCCAACTCAGTGTATGAGTAGCACAGGAATCTGTCGGTAAAGTTGGGAGCTTATGATAGATGTGGCGCTCCACTTTAAACGACAAAACAATCTCCTTGGTCTAGCGATAGAGAAAAGGGGATAGCTTCCCTTGCTGATTGGTTAGGCCACCCCGACGACTTTACTTTACTTTATGCATATATATATATATATTATATATATATATATATATATAGTCATAAAATAAAGAAATAAATGTTTTAGTTTATATTATTTGCATTGGAACAATTTTGCTACCTTTGGTTTCTTGCTGTGTAGCAGTCATCAGGCAATGAAAGTGGTTTGAAAATTATGCAAATTACATAAATATGGTCAAATGTGTGTGTTTGGTTAACTGTATTCTCGTGTCACTTGTTTGCTTATGTGTTTGCATGTGTAACGGATCAGCCCCTTTTGTTTCTACGTGTGCGTGTATATATATATATATATATATATATATATAATATATTAAGGTGTTTAGTAAAAGTGCCGAGTTTGAAGCTGTATTTACCAAGATAGAAATGAACAATGAATGGAACGTTAATTTTTTCAGAATACAAGGTTTGTCAAAAACGTAAAAAAATCCCGAAATATTTTTGACACACCTTATATTTAAGTACGAGGAAGAGTAAAAAAGAAATGCCATTTTCTTTATTTTATGTTAAGTTTTTTCATATAAAACTATTGAAACCATAACGAGGCTCAGAGCAAGAGCCATACAGAAGCATTCAAGACAAGGGGAAAAATCGCTCCATTCGGGTGGACAACTTTACTGCATCCTCCATACTCACCAGATTTATCGCAATCAGACCTCATCTATCCGGTCACTGGAAAGAGGGTTTGAGAGGCAAACATTATTCCTGTGACGAGGAAGGGAAATCTGTAGTGAAGAAGTAGCTCAAAGAACAGTAAACAGAATTTTACGGGGTAGGGATACATGCTCTTATTCGAAGGTTGAACATTTCAATTGAGAGAAACGGTGACTGTGTGGAGTAGTAGGGATTCGATTTGCAGAGGACTAGCTTCATTTTGATGTATGATGCATATTCTTGTGTTGGTAATTATACCTGTCCTAAACAAAATGACATTACATTTTGACTCATCTATGTAGAGAAGTAGGGATGTGATCCACAGAGGACTAGCTTCATTTTGATGTATGATACATGTTCCTGTGTTGGTAATTATACCTGTCCTAAACAAATTGGCATTACTTTTTTACTCATCTATGTGGAGAAGTAGGGATGTGATCAACAGAGACACAGCTTCATTTTGATGTATGATACATGTTCCTGTGTTGGTAATTATACCTGTCCTAAATAAATTGGCATTACTTTTTGACTCACCTATGTGGAGAAGTAGGGATGTGATCCACAAAGGACCAGCTTCATTGTGATGCATGATACATATTCCTGTGTTGGTAATTACACCTGTCCCAAACAAAATGGCATTACTGTTTGACTCACCTATGTACAGAAGTAGGGATGTGATCCACAAAGGACCAGCTTCATTTTGATGTATGATACATGTTCCTGTGTTGGTATTTATACCTGTCCTAAATAAACTGGCGTTACTGTTTGACTCACCTTCGTGGAGTAGTAGGGATGTGATCCACTAAGAACCAGCTTCATTTTGATGTACGATACATGTTCCTGTGTTGGTAATTATACCTCTCCTAAATAAAATGGCATTAGTTTCTGACACACCTATGTGGAGAAGTAGGGATGTGATCCACGGAGGACCAGCTTCATTTTGATGTATGATACATATTCCCGCGTTGGTAATTATACTTATCCTAAACAAAATGGCATTACTGTTTGACTCAATTTTGTGGAGTAGTAGGGATGTGATCCACAGAGGACCAGCTTCATTTTGATGTATGATACATGTTCCTGTGTTAGTAATTATACCTGTCCTAAATAAACTGGCATTACTTTTTGACTCACCCTCGTATGTTGTTAGATTCATCTTTGTGGGTGCATCATAATCAACAATTGATAATCATACTATTTCTTTGGGAAATTGTTTAAATCAGTTTTGGCACTGAATGATCATATATTTTTTTGTGTTAAACCATCTTCAGGTCGATTAATAGACATTAAAATGCTTCATCTAAAAAATATTTTAAAATGAAATAATATTTCCGGTTTAGCTCAGTTGATAGAGCATTCGCCAAGGAATCACAAGGTTCCTTGTTCGATACAGCTGCTCGCCAACTCAGCGTATGAGTAGCACAGGCATATGTCCGGTAAAATGAAGAGCTGATGGTAGGCGTGGCGCTCCGTTTCAGACGTCAAAGCAATGTCCTTGGTCTACCTTAATGCTAGTGAAAAGGGGGTAGACTCCTTCTCTGTCTGGCTGATACCGACTTTAGGCCACCCCGACTACTATACTTACTTTACTATTAATCTTTATACAGTTTAACTTTAAAATGGTGAACATCCCGTGTAGTATTCTAAAAAAAAAATTCAAAAATTAATAATGTATTTGCTATAGACTTTTAAAAGAATATCATGTTAAAAAAGTAAAGATGAAAAATATTCTTTCGAATAGGTAACTATGGCACAGTCTAATGGTCAATCTAAAGGATTCGACGTTGCATCTTAAACCAAGTAAACTATATCCGCCCATTCGTCTGTCATGAAATGCTTGTGGTCGGGAAGGATTTTCATATACAAAACCGATATCTATGAAATCTAGATGCGTTAGTCTAAAAAAAGGAAAATCTATTCAGATATAAACGTTGAGCTGACAAAATTATTGATTAAATTTAGTATCTATCCAACATGTTTGCCACCAGTATATATCTATGATAAATGCATAACTATTTACTTATGGAACTCTCACACACCACACACACACACACACACACACACACACACACACATATATATATATATATATATATATATATATATATATATATAGAGAGAGAGAGAGAGAGAGAGACGCTCAATAATTGTTATACCATATATAATGTTGGAGTTCTTCATAATTTAGTATTGCCTGGTGATCGTAAAAACGTGAAACGTTAAATAGTAATATATACTTTTCACACATACATATATATTGAAGCATGGTGGTGTAATGGTTAAATTCATGGGAAATGGACTCGTCGCCCCAAGTTCAAATCCTGGACATGGTAATTGCAATTCGCTTAGCGCTAATACCCTTGGGAAAGGTATGAATCTACTCTCCCTCCAGCTATCGATAAATAGTAGGGCAGACTGGGCTCTTTAACCTTGGTTAGGCAACCGGTCTAGGAAAAGAAAAACTCTGATTACAAACCTGTTGAACTCCGCTTAAGAAATTGACTTTCTGTCACATCCTGCTCGTGTTGAGGGGTTGGTAAATTATATATATATATATATATATAATATATATATATATATATATATATATATATATATATATATATATTGAATCATATACGTATGGAATAGATGAAATTGTATGTATTGGTGCTTATATGTAAAGGCACACACACACATAGTTGTGTAGATAGATACCCAGATATTGAAAATTATAACAAATAACTCAAAGGAGAAGTTATTCAGCATTAAAATCCCGTATACACATTAAACAGTATAAAATTATTATTGTTATTATTCGGCCTCAAGTTGGTTTAAGCAAAAAGAAAAAAAAGACAAAAAACAAACTTTGTCATATTATTATATATAAAAATGCATCCTCTAAATTATTTATTTTTCACATTATTCTATATTTACGCACACACACACACACACACACACACACACACATATATATATATATATATATATATATACATTCATATATATGTATATATACCTTTACACACACTTACATATATACAATTCCATATATATGTATATATACCTTAACACACATATATATAATTTCATATTTTCATATAAAGTCGTCGGGTGGCCAAAAGTCAATATCAGTCAGACAGCGAGGGAGTCTATCCCCTTTTAACTAGCGTTAGACCAAGGAGATTGTTTGTTTAGCGTCTGAGGCGGGGCGCCATATCTACCATCAGCTCCTCACTTTACCGCACAGATCTCTCAGCTACTCATACGCTGAGTTGACGAGGGCCGGTATCGAAACAGGAAGTTCCAGGCCGGTATCAAACCAGGAACCTTTAGGTTCCCAGCTAAACACTCTACCGACACAAACATACGCATACATATATACAATTTCATATATATGTACATTATTATATATGTATATATACCTTCACACACCGGCACACACATACGTATATATGAGAAGGTATGAGCTTAGGGAGGGTATTAACAGGGAGAGCGTATTTGAGATTTCACTCTATTCAAGAAGTTAGTGTTATTGAATTTAAGATATCAAATAAGTATATTAAAAACTTACACCCCCCACACACACATAGGTATATATATATATATATATATATATATATATTATATATACAGATGTAAAAGTGTCTGTGTGCGTGAGTATGTGCGTGTATACATAGACACGTGAATACACAAACACACACAAATACACAACACACACACACATATATATATATATATAATATATATATATATATATATATATGAGAGAGAGAGAGAGAGAGAGAGAGAGAGAGAGAGAGAGAGAGAATGAGTGAGTTTGAGGCATATATATTGAAAAACTTACAATTTATTAATAACTAATTTCTTTCATATTCAAGAATGCATATATGAAGGCTTGTGTGTACGTATGTCCGTGTTCGTCTGTGTTCATATATATATATATATATATATATATATATATATAATATATATATATATATATATACGAGAACATATATTATTTGTGTATAGCCATTGCTTCGAGCTATATTGACATCAACAAATTCAAAAATATGAACCAACGCCCTGAGTGATTCATATATTTTGAATTTTCTTTGAATATATATATATATATATATATATATATATATATATATATATATATATATGGCCATATATATACACGTGTGTGTGGTGTGTGTGTGTCTGTGTGTGTGTGTGTGTGTGTGTGTGTGTATGTGTGTGTGTTACGCTACCCTAGGGTATTTAATAAATAACCTTCAAGCAAAGAAAATAAAAATTGTAAAGTGGGGAAAACATGAATGTCTCTTGACAGAATGTAGGCTGGTGTATATTTTAAAAAAAAAAAAAATTTGCTATTCAATGGGCGTATTTTTTTTTTCTTTCTTTTCAAAAACTTTTATCGAGAATTGAAACAGGTTTTTGCAAATACGAGGGAGAAGAAAAAAAATACAAAGAACAAACAAATTGTAACCTTCGTCTCACTGCCTGAATACTTGATATGCTAACCTCAGTCGTGAACCCAACCTTATCCCTGCAAGTCATATCACTATCGACACACTATAATACCTTTATTTACTCGCCTATTGATCAACGGTCTATTTACCCATCAAAGATTTACCTAACAAACACACACACACGCGCGCACACAACACCACACACACACCACACACACACACATATATATATATATATATATATATATATATATATATATAATGGCTGAATAAATAAATAAATGAATAAATAAAAGATTTAGCTCTTATATTATCATTGGAACAATTATTACAACCGTTCGGTTTCTTGCTATGGCATTCGTCAGGTAAAAACGAAATTGCTTTTGAAAATGTTACAAATGGTATGAATATGGTTGAACGTGTGCGTTTTTTTTAAAACTGTATTCTCGTGTTGCATGTTACGTGATTGCGCGTGTAAAAAACACACACACACACACACACACACACACAATATATATATATATATATATATATATATATATAATATATATATATATATGAAGATAGGAGGGTAGGAGTAAAATCCGACAGTATGAGGTAAGATAAAAGGAAAGTGGACAAAAAATAATAACTCAAACAAGTCTGAGAGTAGAAATATTTCGTCCTTTTAATAAGGACATCTTCAGCCTAATGACTTTTATTCAAAGCAAAGATTACGTACATGTGTGTGATTTGGAGAAGGGGAAGTGAGGGTAGGGAGGTTTATATATATATATATATATTATATATATATATATTTGATAAAGAAGATGACTTAGATGGGAATAGAATAAAATGTTAATAGCAACATCGACCGTTGATACAATATCAACCAAATAATCAGGGTTAAAAAGAATATAAAACTGCTCAATACGTTAGTATATATATTTACCACCCCTCCACACGAGCAGGAGGTGACACTAGGTCAATTTCTAATGCAGAGTTTAACAGGTTTGAATTCAGAGTTTTCCTTCTCGTAGACTGGTTATGTAGCCATGATTCAAGAGCCCAGTCTGCCCAGCTATTTGTCCATGGCTGGGGGAGAATTGGATTCATACCTTTCCCAAGGACATTAGCGCCATGTGTAACTCAATTTCGTCCAGGAATTGAACTCAGGTCGATGAGTCCATTTCCTACGACTCAAGCCATTAGACCACGCGCCTCAATACGTTAGTATATGCGGATTTATTAGAAAGGTATACATATATAACCTACTTAAGTTTCGCCAAAAATCATCAGGTTAATCGTAATGATAAGCTGTTTTTATATAGGTAGTCATCTTCTGACATGAGAGTATAATTTATTAAAAGCACTAGAAAACTGCTTAGTAAACGCAATGACCAATCTTCTTGGTCTACTGCTAGGGAGAAGGGGATAGACTCCCTCGCTGTCTGACTGATACCGACATTAGGCCATCTCGTCAACTTCTTTATGATGTACAACCAACTTAAATGAACACTGTATAATGCTCTCTTAATCGGGAAGTTAAAAAGAGTAGGTCATGTGACCAGATCACAATCATGTGACTCTTATTTAAGACGCTAAAACAATCTCCTGGATCTAACACTTGCGAAAAGGGGATAGCCTCCTCGCTTGTCTGGCTGATACCGATATTAGGCCATCCCGTCGACTAATATATGATGTAACACCACAACTGAAATCAAGGCTCTACGTTTCTCTCTTCACCGGGAAGTTAAAAAGAGTAGGTCATGTGACCTTGTTTCTTAATCATGTGACCTTAATCTAATCTAATACGTGTATATGTGTGCATGTACGTTTTTCTATGTGTGTGTGTGTGTGTGTGTGTGTGTGTGTGTGTGTGTGTAGGCAGATTCAACTGCTAATAAGAAGAGACTTTCTTCATCCATGGACGCCATTTTTCTTTAAAGTATGCCTAACGTTAATTGTTTCTTTGTGTATTGATATGCCATTATGAATGCCAATTTAGGAACAAAAAACGAATCTCAATTATTATTGATTGAAACTGACGTGAAACGATCTGCCAAATTGTATTAAGATTTTTATTATCAAAAATTGATTTTAGGTGCAGACAAACAGACAGACACACACATACATATACGCACATGCGCAGAAACGCGCGCAGAGATATATTGTTAATATCAAATTGATTTTAATTCATT
>CM042171.1:3621173-3626173 GCA_023376005.1 Doryteuthis pealeii | reverse complement strand
TGTTTAGCATTAAAACATCGCCCAACACATCTCTTTTGTTTTTCGTAAAAGTTACAGTACATTGTATTTCATATTTAAATGTTAAAATAAGTTTTACTAATTTTAAAAGAATGTAAATATAAATAAACTTTCGTATTTATTTAGATATTTCTTTATAATGTTACTGTTTGTTTTATTTACGAAATGTCAGTGATTAAACATGGATATATATAATTTTAAATGAAAGTATTAATAATAAAAACAAAGTTAAGTTATTATTAATCATTAAATTAAACGTTTTCGTTTATTATTGCTATTTACTTCGCTCCAAAAAATAATTCAATGAATAAAACCACAAACAAATTGCATATTCTTAAATATTATTTTGTTTTCTTTCTTACCAAATAAATATTTTTTAAAAATTAGACCGGTGATACGCGAGAAATTTCGAGCTGAAACGACCAGAGCACAAATTTGTCAACTTCAAATTACCAACAGCGGCATCATTGCTGAATATAAGCAGCAGTCAAGCGAATTTTTTTTCATATTAGCAGCAGCAGCTATCCCACGATTATCGCAAATCGTTTGATTTTTGTTTAATTAATTAATTATATCCTTTAATCCGAAAAAAATCAATGACCAAATTTGGCATGTTTCTTAGTTAGAAGGGTATCAATGTGCATGCAAGATTTCAAATGTGAGTGATCTCCAGCTTTGGAGTTATACGTCGACACGCACATACCAAACTTCCTCATATATATATATATATATATATATATATATATATATATATATATATATATATATAATTGAAATAGATCACTAAGTAGGCTCAAGTCTTTTCTAGTAGGGACCAGGATTGAATTCAGAGTTTTTCTTCTCCTAGACTAGTAGCTTAACCAAGGTTAAAGAGCTGAATTCCTGGACGAAGTCACAGTTCACATAGAGCTAATACCCTTGGAAAAGGTATGAATACAACTATTTTCCCTTCAGCGATGGTAAATAGTCGGTAAGACTGGGCTCTTTAACCTTGGTTAAGCAACCAGTCTAGGAGAAGAAAAAACTCTGAATTTAAACCTGGTCACTACTAGAATAGACTTAGGCCTACTTAGTGATCTATTTCAATTTATATATATATATATATATATATATATATATATATATATATATATATATATATATATATAGTGTGAGATGGTCACTGTTTCAGCTTTTGCGGGAATGGTGTACCAAAGGCAGTATTATTGGTAGAGTGCTCAATATAAAATAGAGCTGTTATATAATATAATAAAATAAATATATAATGGTTTTACATATCTATTTATTGGGTGACAAAGGAATAATCACAACCATATTGGTTTCATGCGATGCAATCATCAGGTGAAGATGTTCAAAGTAGTAGCTTACCGGTGGGTATGAGTACGATCGTTGGAAGCACACAGTATCCAGAGGTTAAGATTGAGAAAAAAAACAAATACAAAGTGCTCAATACAATGTAGAGCAACAATTTATTTTAACAATGGAAAGGAGTAACCTACTCGAGTTTCATCGATTGATTCTTCAATAAACAAAAATCGTTCTCGATCTTCGAAAATATAAATAAGCGTTCCTCTACTAAGGATAAATCCCATTCCAACGGGTATGTATTGTACCATCTAAGATTAATCGAAAACTCGATTAATTTAACTAATGTAACCCTGAAGAATCAATCGATGAAACCCGAGTAGGTTACTCCATTCCATTGTTAATATATATATATATATATATATATATAATATATATATATAAGATTTTTGGATGTTTGTTTATTTAGAAACGTTGCTGGATAAAGTATATATTAAATTTTTACTTGAAGGGATTACACTTGTCAAGTTCATTTTCTATAAGAAAAAGTATCGAATTTTTATGCGATACATGCATTGTAAAGTGCCTTCAAGTAAAAATTTAATATATATATATATATATATATATATATAAATTTGCTTTTTTTTATTTAGTTATAGTGCTCAACACCTAGTGATGGCAGCACGTACACATTCTAAGATCTAAAGTTGTTAAAATCGTCAATAAAACTCTAAACATAGGATTTCGTTTAGAAATATCACTGTTACTAGAATCTTACCCAATTGGTAGAGTGTAATGTGTCTTCTTTTCAAAATCGAATTGACTTTATATTTATATCTTAAAAGCGTCACTTATCCATCCATGGAGGTAGAGGGCGCTATGGTTGCTGGTAGTTCTTTCAAAATATAATGTCCTCGACAACCCTCTATTTTCATTCTTTCTTTATTTACTCCATTCTGGAAGTAACAAAGATGTTTGTCAATGTGTCCGTATCTACCGTATTTGACAGTATATAAGACGTACCAGCATATAAGACGCACCATTTATTTATGTAGGTGCATAATAGTAGGAAGCGCGTTGTATAATGGTTAAAGTCATGCGCGTGGTGTAATGGTTAAAGTCATGGGAAACGGACTCGTCGCCCCGAGTTCAAATCCTGGACGTGGTAATTGCATTTCACTTAGCGCTAATACCCTTGGGAAAGGTATGAATTCTACTCTCCCTCCAGCTATGGATAAATAGCAGGGCAGACTGGGCTCTTTAACCATGGTGAGGTAACCAGTCTAGGAGAAGGAAAACTCTGAATTCAAACCTTTTAAACTCCGCTTAAGAAATTGACCTTGTGTCGCATCCTGCTCGTGCGGAGGAGTTGGTAAATATATATAAGACGCACCAACCATTTAAGCAGGTCAGATTCAGGAAAAAAGTGTATTTAAGCATTTATTGTTGAAAACAGTCTAGCTGTGCATTGACAAGCATAAACATAGCTGTATAAAAACAATTTGACAGTACAGGCAAGCAATAAGCATACACAAGACATCTCAATAGCACCGTCCGTCCCTGGCAATGTAAAAATGAAAGAGAGCGAAAAGATCGACAAATACTTGGACCTTTCCAGAGAGCTGAGAAAACTGAGGAACATGAGAGTGAAGGTGGTACCAATTGAAATTGGGGCCCTTGGAACAATCCCCAAGGGGCGGGAAAAGAGTCTGGATGAATTGAAAATCAGAAGAAGAATCGAGACCATCCAGACTACAGCATTATTGAGATCGGCCGGAATACTCAGAAGAGTCCTGGAGACCTGTGGAGACTTGCTGTCACTCAGCCTCCAGTAAACCACCGGCTTCTGCAGGTGTGAAAAACTCGAATGGAGTGAAATAATAATAATAATAATAATAATAATAATCTTATTATAATGGAGATTGTGTGTTTTTCTGTCTGTAACCGAAACTATATTACTAATCGAGTCACAATTAACTTAGTTATTTACATCACATTCTTCATGATTTTATTTATATTCAAACCTCAATTATTAATAAAATTGCTTCACCTTTTTATTAGCGTTGTCCATATCTACATACTAATAACATGCAATAGTATTTATATATACAAAAAATAGCGGTTTGCAGTGTGAATGGGAAAGCTAATTTGCATATTGATATTAAAAATGTGATTTTATTAAATATTTGCTTAGTATTATTGATTTCTAACTGTTTGGTTTTATTTTAATGAATATAAGCAAAAATCTCTTCAATGAATCTTAAATGAAATCCGTTAACAAGAAAAAATAAGTGTAATTTTATTATTTATTTCCTAATTTAACTAAATAGTTAAATAAGTAAAATTCAGCAATGAAAGACGGCAGTGATGGAAGAGTAAGTTTCATTTCTATTTTTCTATTATAACCCCACTCTGTTTCAAATCTTTTTATCTGCATTCTTATTAGACTTTCTAATTTAATACGATATTTCATTACATTAAAACTTAAATACTTGCACCCGGAGGGTGCATATATTTGCTAGTAATAATAATAAAACTTCACCTTCGAGACGCAAAGCAATTTTTGAGCCAACATTTTTGAAAATAAGTGCGTCCTATATGCCGTCAAATACGGTATTTATCATATAAATAAATAAATTAGATTGAAGAAACAATTTTTATTCTAAATCCGGTTTGTCTAGTTAAATAAATTCAAAATATATATACAATCGTGTTAAATGAACCTCGATAGATTAATTTAAAAAATAAACCTCCAGCGTAATTTACCGTCACCTGAGTGACAAAAACAAAACAATAGGTTAAACAAGTTATAAACAGTATTAATAATATTAACTTAGAAAAAATAATAAACAGACTTGTTAATGATTCAGAAAAGAACCGAAAGTACTTGGTTTGCCAGTGATAACACTTTCGGACAACTCATTAACGCCTTTCAAGATGATAATATCTAAAAGTTGTTAGAAAACTTGAAATAATTTTTTTTCTATTAAAAAGATATGATTTCATTATTTTTAACAAACGCCAAACACATGTCTGTGGATGACTTATTATTTAATTTGGTCTCTCTGTGACCGTAAAATACATAAACAAACCTCTGTACTTAATAGTTTAAAAACACCAGTCCCAGTTACAGTTGTCAGTGGACGAGAGTAATAGATATCAGGCTGCCAAAGATACCTCTGTCTAGCCACACTGAAGAGGTGTGAAACGCCGAAACACGTGTCTGTGAATGACTTTGCTCTCTCTCTCTCTCTCTCTCTCTATATATATATATATTATATATATATCACTCTCTCTCTCTCTCTTCTCTCCTCTGCTCCGTATCTACGGATACATCGATGACGGATCATAAACCCTATATCAAATAATAAAGTATTCATATAATATTATATTATATATATTATAATATAAGGCGGCTGGTTTAGCTCAGTCGGCCTTAGAGCGTTCGTGCTAGGAAACTAAGAGTTATGAGTTTCTGGATACACCGGCCCATCCGCGAACCAGCGTCCATGAGTAGCACAGGGATCTGCTTCCCGCCAAGTCACACACAACGTAAGGAAAGCACATGCCTACTGTAATATTACTCAGTCCGGCGCTCTCACCAGCTACGGTGCATCTGCGTGTGTGACGTGGACCTCTCTGCCTGCTCTTCCGCACTGCATTTATATATGTTCTTT
>CM042171.1:3610085-3621073 GCA_023376005.1 Doryteuthis pealeii | reverse complement strand
GGAGGAGATCTCTAACTCGGGGCCATTCTCCTATCGATCATTAGTCTCTGGGTAGAGTTTAGACACTTTGTCTTTATAGCGCCCTTCGAAATTCTTTGTTCCTCCTCTATATGTGAGTATATTTTTTCTCAGTTCTCTTGTTTCATTACTTTTTATCTCCATTATATTACTAAATTGGTTTTTCCCAGCTTTCCTACAATTACCATTTGTCCTTTCGATGCTCTCGATAATATCTTTCTACTACTATATCATTTTTCGATATGTTTATCGTAAAAGATTTTATATGCTTAATGAGCCACACACGCAAAAAACACACACCTAAAAAAATGGACAATGCTTTTTTTTCGATACACACTTACACAGTCGCATACTCATACCGTAAAAGAGAATATTTGACGTCATATTTGAAACCGTCTATTTTTCGGCGTTCTTTTTTCAAACTTCAAATTTTAAACAGACTGATAAACAAGGACTATCACTCGCTTTTCTCGTTATTCTGTGATAAACATTTCTTATTACCTTCCATATACCAACAAATGGCCTGTAGATTATCCAATTAATAGATCGAAACACTGCAGCGTCGGCAAATAAACTCACCACTTAACTCATTTAAACCTGAGTTTTTTTTTATCTTTCTTAATATATATATATATATATAATATATATATATATATATATATATATATATTCTGACAGATACAGGTTATATAGATATAAATAGATAGATAGAAGAGATAGCTATGGAATTCGGACATTTAGGAGATAATTATTTAGATGTATATGTAGCAGTAAATAAACTAATAACACGCATTCTTTTTCTTCAATAACAATCTGAAAAAATCCGGCTTTATAAAATATACATCTCTATCTATCTATCTATCTATCTCATTCTAAATATGTATATATCTATGATTCTGAGAGACACAGGTTAGAGAGATAGATATAAAGATAGATAGATAGATAGATAGATATGGAATTCAGACATTTAGAAGATAATCATTTAAATATATATGTAGCAGTAAATAAAATAATAACACGCAATTATTTTTCTTCAATAGCTGACCATTCCGATTTTATAACATACACCTCAAACAAACTGGATTAAATTTAATTCTTTTCAAGCCATCTGAGCGAAATATTATAATTAAGTTAGTAAATATGCGTTAGTAAATTTAAGTTATTAACGTTATTACAAAATGGAATACGAAACAACAAATCGTACCTAAAATACTTTACTTATTCCAAATCATACATTTGAACTTGAACACACACACACACACACACACACATATATATATATATATATATAATATATATATATATATAATGGATAAAAGTAACCTACTCGAGTTTCATCGTCTGAATCGTCAGGGTTACATCCGATAAATTAATCGAGTTTCCGATTAATGTCAGTTGGTACCATGTATGACCGTTGAAATGGGTCTTATTTTATATATATATATATATATATATATATATAGTTATCTTTTTTTATCTATATGTATATATATATATTTATCTCTCTCGCTCTCTCTCTCTCTCTCTCTCTCTCTCTCTCTCTATATATATATATATATTATATATATATATATATATATATATATATTTTGTCCCGCCTCTGGCTCACCCCTATTCGTTTTTATGAATTTCTTATACAAACTGACTTTTATTCGTCGCCGTTGTATATACTTGAAAAGTACCGGTCGAAAATGCCTTCGTATCCCCTTTATTTTATATTTTATTCCATAATAAAATAGTACCTCCGTAAATACATATGATTCCTCCACTTTTAGTGTCATATAAGTTCTCTTGTACCAAATATATATATATATATATATATATATATATATATATATATATATATATATATATATAATATATATACCTTTGAAAGGAAGGAAAAACTCAACAAACCGTTATTCTGTAATAAATTTATTTCGACCAAAACTTAAAAGGCTTTCAGAAATTTAGATGAATTCCTAAAACTCCCAAGAGGTTCAGTCTCATCAGACAGACGACACAGATAAAAATAAAATGTAATGAAAAACCTGAAAAAATTTTTTTTACTCGAATCCTTTATTGCTCTGTATTTAATCTAAAATAGATTATTATACATTGAGCTCCCTTTAGGGATTTATAAAAATTTTTTGTATTTGCACCTACTGAAACGTGCAATAATTATACAGTGGGATTTTGAAGATCCCATGTAGAATCATTCCTTACTATCAGTTTTGGATACCTTACACACATACACACACACACGCGCGCACACACACACATATATATATATATATATATATATATATATATATATTGGTTAGGAGGTTAATTTAGAAGGCCATCACAATGCAGTTTGGAATAAATAAAAAATAATAATACGGTAACAATGGTGGTGTGTGTTGACCTGTATTTTTTAAATTATTTCTTGAATTTTCGAGGTAATACCTCTTTATCAAAAGAATTGAACTGAAGCAGTACAGCTATGGCATTTCTTCCTAAATGAATTTTTTTTTTCTTTTGAAAAATGACGTTATTTTTTAAATAACTGTATTCCCGTGTGAGCGTGAATGCGTTTATTTTTATTTTTATTTTTTTTTTGTACGTGTGCGTATGTTGTAATGCGCGTGACATTGAAAATGCGTGATGGCTGTGACGTTAAGACTGTATCCTAGCGCGGGATTTTGTACGTGGGTATGTGCGAATGAAAAAGTGTATTTGTGTTTTTGTGACGTTTCCTGTTAGATTTTACATCAATTTAATCATTTAATATTATTAATATTATTATTATTAATATTATCATATTTATTTGCTTATTTACTTATTTATATCTAATTCAATTTATCTTTTTTTTTATTTATAATATTTTTTAATATATATATATATATATATATATATATATATATATTTAATTTATTTATTTAATTTTTTTTTTTTCCTTAACAACTAGTGTGCAATGGCTTGTGTGTTTGTATGTGTGGGCGAGATGTTGGGCTATAGATTTGAGTGCGTGTTTCGTATTAGTCTTCTCGTTGTAGATTTGTTTCATTAGTAATTCTCCATTGTGCATGTGGGTATGTGTTTTGTGTGTGTGTGCATATACTGTTATATGTGTGCGTTGGTTGTGGGTTTATTGTATGATGAACTCTGCGCTGAGTTCACTCCTGTTATTGATCTCTGGGTGTAATCTAGCGATTAGCAAGGCCTCTTTAATTCTGAGATTACCCAAATTTCTCTCTCGAGCCTCTATATTGACTGTTATATTTCTTTCTGTGTTGTTGCATTTAACTAAGTGTTTACGGAAAGTGGATGCTTGTGTGTGTAAGTGTTCTTTGATTCTAATGTGTAGTGGTCTTGTGGTGCGACTCTCCCTGGACATGTCAGCAACTCTGACGAAGTCATTCACAAACTGCAACAAACCCAATCAAATATACTCGAAAATAATAAATACGCATTTAGCTTGGACGTTACCGCTCTATACACATCAGTACCAGCTCAACCAGCGGTCGACCTGTTGACTGAACGGATAGCATCATCCGGCCTATACTGCTACAACCTCACCCCTCAAGACATACACCAACTTCTATCAATAATCGTAGACAACACATACTTCACGTTTCAAGAACGAACATATAAGCAAATAAAGGGCCTGCCGATGGGATCCAGCCTCTCGGGCTTACTGGCCATCTCCTACATGGACAGACTTGAACGCCAAGCACTTAATATTTGCCGCTCTTGTGCCTTCTTCACCAGGTATATAGATGATATTCTCATCCTCACATCTTCCCGTGAAGAAGCCAACAAAATCGCATCAACATTCAACAACATAGACAACAACATACATTTCACCATAGAACATCCTGACTGCACAGGATCATTATCACTGTTGGATTTCCGACTTAAGGTATTAAACAAGGGAGAAATCCACACCGACTTCTATAGAAAATCGGCCAGCAGAGACTTGTTCGTCCACCACAAATCGGCACTCCCCTTGGGGCAAAGACTGGATACATAAAGAACGAACTTGCCCGTATCCGAAACAAATGCAGCAAGAAGCAGGACCAGATCACACACACCAGACAATTTATATCCACACTAAAAGACAATGGTTACCCCACTTCAATCACAAAACGACTCAAGCAAACAGAATCCACAAAACACCATCTCACGTCCAATGCCTGTTTTTTAAGGTTACCACATTTCAACGAAAATATAACCACAGCAATACGTAGGGCGATACGGAAGGAGGGCCTGGATATACAACTTGCCCATTACGGACCATCACTCAGGAGAAAACTCTCCAAAAGCCGCCATAAGGAGGCCACTAGTTGTACACTAGCGAACTGCCCCATCCGCGACACAGGTATGTGCCACGAAGTGAATGTGGTATACCGCACAAAATGTAATATATGTAACCAATTTTACATAGGTAGCACCACAAGACCACTACACATTAGAATCAAAGAACACTTACACACACAAGCATCCACTTTCCGTAAACACTTAGTTAAATGCAACAACACAGAAAGAAATATAACAGTCAATATAGAGGCTCGAGAGAGAAATTTGGGTAATCTCAGAATTAAAAAGGCCTTGCTAATCGCTAGATTACACCAGAGATCAATAACAGGAGTGAACTCAGCGCAGAGTTCATCATACAATAAACCCACAACCAACGCACACATATAACAGTATATGCACACACACACACAAAACACATACCCACATGCACAATGGAGAATTACTAATGAAACAAATCTACAACGAGAAGACTAATACGAAACACGCACTCAAATCTATAGCCCAACATCTCGCCCACACATACAAAACACAAGCCATTGCACACTAGTTGTTAAGGAAAAAAAAAATTAAATAAATAAATTAAATATATATATATATATATATATATATATATATATATATATATATTTAAAATATTATAAATAAAAAAAGATAAATTGAATTAGATATAAATAAGTAAATAAGCAAATAAATATGATAATATTAATAATAATAATATTAATAATATTAAATGATTAAATTGATGTAAAATCTAACAGGAAACGTCACAAACACAAATACACTTTTTCATTCGCACATACCCACGTACAAAATCCCGCGCTAGGATACAGTCTTAACGTCACAGCCATCACGCATTTTCAATGTCACGCGCATTACAACATACGCACACGTACAAAAAAAATAAAAATAAAAATAAACGCATTCACGCTCACACGGGAATACAGTTATTTAAAAAATAACGTCATTTTCAAAAAGAAAAAAAAATTCATTTAGGAAGAAATGCCATAGCTGTACTGCTTCAGTTCAATTCTTTTGATAAAGAGGTATTACCTCGAAAATTCAAGAAATAATTAAAAAAATACAGGTCAACACACACCACCATTGTTACCGTATTATTATTTTTTATTTATTCCAAACTGCATTGTGATGGCCTTCTAAATTAACCTCCTAACCAATACATACACAATGCTTCAAGCAAATTATGAAACTCTCTTATATATATATATATATATATATATATATATATATGGGCAGGGTTAGCTCAGTCGGTAGAGCGTTCGGCTAGAAACCACAAGTTCGATACCGGTCCTCGCTAACTCAGCGTATGAGTAGCACAGGGATCTGTGCGGTAAAGAAAGGAGCTGATGGTAGGTGATGCGCTCCACACCAGACGCCAAAACAATCTCCTTGGTCTAGCGCTATTGAAAAGGGGATAGACTTCCTTGCTGACTGGCTGATACCGACTTTAGGCCGCTGACTATATATATATATATATATATATATATATATATATATATATATATATATATATATACCGCTATGAATAGTCGTAAACGCTTTAAATGATTGAGATTCAGTTGTCGAATAAAAATCTCCTTACTACTAAACAATGGCGGTATCACGTTTGATGGATGTCATTTTGGTCAGAGACACTTTGGAATCAAACGTTTCTTTTCTTTTCTTTTTCTTTTTCTTTTTTTTTTTTTACCCCAGACACCAAATGACTGACTGAACACAAATCAGTATTTGTTTTTAAAAAGAGAACTGATTTCTCATTATACTCCAAATCTCGCGACTCTGATTCAAATCACAATTACGTCTCGTTTCTGCGTGATCAGACAACAAATTATATTGACTAAATACTGAAAGCTGCTTTTAAAACCTGGGACATTTTTAATTTGGGAAAAAAAAAACAAAAAACAAAGTTTGAGAAACTGAAGAGGAAGGAAGAATATTTACTCATTAGGTTTTTGAAAACTTTAACTGATTTCGGACATTAAATTTAACTACGGTTGACACTACAAATTCCGTAACAAATACGAACATTTAGTAATAATAATAATCTATTAATAATGGAGATTCGCTTCCGGTTTTTGTCTGTAACAAAAATTATGTCACTGTTTACGACACATTACCCAAAATCGTCATTACAGAATAAACTGGTATTATATATCTATATATAGTTTGTTTTATTTTAATACATATTTAAAGTTTACATTTCAAATTGTTTTATTTTGTAATCCTTTAATGAATTTGATGATTTTACTTACTTAGGATACAAACTCGCTGACATTGAATTTTTTACTCCCACCCCTCAGGCAATATGTTTCAAAAATCTATTTTTACATCACCCGGAGGGTGTTTTGTTATTTTGTACTACTACTACTACTGCTACTACTACTACTACTACTACTAATAATAATAATACAGGAGACCAGACATAGTGTTGATTACAAAAAAAGAAAAGAAAAAAAGACAACGTTTCAACTGGTTGACTTTGCGGTTCCAACAGATCACAGGGTGAAGCTGAAGGAAAATAAAAAGATAGATAAATACCTGAACCTTGCAAGAGAATTGAAAAAGCTGTGAAATGTGTGTGTGAACGTGATACCAATTGTAGTTGGTGCACTTGGAACGGTCCCAATAAACTTGGAAAAAAAACTGAAGGATCTGGAAATCAGAGGAGGAATTGAGACCATCCAGACTAATGCAGTGCTACAATCTGCTAGAATACTCAGAAGAGTCCTGGAGATGGTAGGAGACTTGTTGTCACTTAGCCTACAGTGAAATGCCATCAGCTAACGCAGATGTCAAAAACTCAAAATAAGTAATAATAATAATAATAATAATAATAATAATAGCTGGAAATATTAGAAGCTGACACAAACAAACAGAAATGAAAGAGGAAGTTAGAAAGGAAAACTTCAGATGAACAGGGAAGCTCCTAGAAATCAAGTTATGTAGCAGAAACCTTATCAAGGGAATATATATATATATACGCTCCCAATTTCCGTTCAGCACTTGATTTAAAAGGGATTTGATTGCAAAATTCACCGTATTCGGCGTTCAGCTAAGACTCACTTTGTTTACAAAGTTTGAGACCTCTAGGTGAATTCATTTCCACTTAGAAGTGTAGCGATTAAATAGCCTGCTATATTTGGCAGCTGACTGTGGTCGTATGGGTAAGAGGTTTGGCGAGCGTAAGTTCGTTCGGGTCTCGAACCCGGCCAGAGGTAGCTGCTAAAGTGGTATAACTGCACTGATGAGAGGTGATACCTCGAAACACGTGTCCGTAGTTTACTATATATATATATATATATATATATATATATATATATATATATATATATATATATATATATTGAAATTCTTTGGCGATTTTCATTTACGCTTCTGGTAATTGTGCGCAAAGAATGAAATTATATAAAATATAACATTAAAACAGAGGCAAATTCTCCCCCTCTCTCTCTCTCTCTCTCTCTCTCCCTCTCTCTCTCTCTCTCTATATATATATATATATATAGTGATTACGATCATGATGCAACTTGCAAATGTATTACATGAAACTATTTTAATATTCTTTTCCCTACATTTATTAATTTATTATATATACATATGTGTGGGGGGTGTAATCTTTCTCTCACCCCTCTTTTCTCTTTCTTGTATATCTATCTATCTATCTATCTATCTATCTATCTATATATATATATATATATATATATATATATATTATATATCAGGAAAAATATAAATAAATCTGCATAAATAAAAGTGCATAAATATGTGAAAAAAAAAGGTATTTATATTTTTATAGAAGCCGAGATTATAACGTTTTGGTTTAGTTACCAGTCCATCATCAACGCATCGTTGCTATTCATTTATATAGAAAAAAACATTAAAATAGTGTTTTTTAAGTATTTTTACTGTGTTAAGAAACTAGGGAATGCTAGTTAAAATCCTTTACCACACACACAATAGACCCATTAATTCATTCATGGCCAGCTGTTAATTATAAAATGCTAATTAGAATCTTCACTCCTTCCTAAATAGAAGCATTAATACCATCAGGGACAGCTCTTAACTATGAAATTATAATTAGTCCTTTCAGCATCATCACATCACGCAAGCTGCACGGATATCCATGACAATATCTCGCCAACCGTCCCTATCACTCATCGCCCGCGAGAGGTCCTCTACGCAGCATCTAGCATCTGCCCAGAGCTGATCAATGTGTGACACACTGGACCCATCAAAGAACACGAACACTTGTATTTAGGAAAATATGGTTATTCCTTTGGTTGTGCACAGCTGAGAGTCATTAGCTGGGTTACGCAAACGGGGAGCCTTCGGGTGTTCTTTTCAAGTGATCACGAACCTGATCGTTGTCTGTGAAATCGATTTCCACGGGCTTTTTTATTTTAGTCTAACTCCCGGTGTCACGTCTCTTTGATCGTGACACCTACGCAGTTTTTCTGTAGACACACCTCTTCGCCGCGCAGCTTTTTTTCCTTGGCTATGGGCTACTCCTACAGATTTCTGCGCCTAAACCAAGTCAAATATACACCTGCATCTCCAGGTGCAAAAGGTCAGCTCAAGGTCACATCCAGTTTCCGTTTCCAGCCTGCACTTGTCACCCATGCACTTCCTGTGGGCAGCCCGGTCCTCTGGTGCAACTGATCAAGCAATATATTAAAAATGTACGTCTTTCTTGGATGGCCCACACTGACGTGCCCACGTGTTGGCTTCCATAGGAGAACGTCACTTATGAGTTCGGCCTTGGTTCTCCAGCAGTGGACAACATATATTTTTCGTTTTACTTGGGGGGGGGGGTATAGAGGGCAAGTAGCCGTACAGCTGTTTTCTCGTGGATGGTGTTTCCACTTCTTATTTAAGATTGCACGCGCAGCATTCTTGTACAGCTCTTATCTAGCTTTTACTCTTCCTAAATAGCAGCATCGATATCATTGTGGACAACTGTTAACGAATAAACGCTAATTAGAATCCTTTAACCATGGCTAAATAGAAGCATCAATATAATCATGGACTGTTGTTAACCATTAAATTCTCATTAGTGCCCATTACTACTTCCAGAATAGAAGCATCAGTATCATCAAGGATAGCTATTAATAAATGTAAATTAAAATCACTAATTCCTAACTAAATAGAAGCACCAATAACATCAGGGACCGCTATTAACTATGGAATACTAGTTAGAATCCTTTACTCTTTCTTATATAGAAGAATTAATATAATCATGAATCACGACTTTAACTATGAAACGGCAATTAGAATCATTCACTCCTTCCTGAATAGAAACAGCACTATCATCATGGACAGCTGTTAACATCTAAATACTAAATAGAATATTTTACTCATGACTAAATAGAAGCATCAATATCATCATGGACCGTTGTTAATTATGAAATTCTCGTTAGAGTTCTTATCTCCTTCCTAAATAGAAGCATCAATATCATCATGGACCGACGTTAACTAAGAAATTCTCATTAGAGTTCTTATCTCCTTCCTAAATAGAAGCATCAATATCATCATGGACCGATGTTAAGTATGAAATTCTCATTAGAGTCCGTTTCTCCTTCCTAAATATTAACATCAATATCATCATGGACCGGTGTTAACTAAGAAATTCTCATTCGGGTCCTTTTCACCTTCCTAAACAGAAGCATCGGTATCATTGTGGATAGCTGTTAATAAATGCAAATTAGAATTCTTAACTCATAACTAAATAGAAGCACCAATATCATCAAGGACAACAGTTTAGTAGGACATTCTAATTTGAGTCCTTTATTAATGGCTAAATAGAAGCACTAATATAATCATGGACCGCTGTTAACTAAGGAATACTAATTAGAATTCTTTCCTCTTTCCTATTAAGAGGATTCAATATAATCAAGAACCTCGGTTTTAACTGTGAAACGACGATTAAAATATTTCCCTCCTTCCTGAATAGAAGCACTAATATCATCAAGGACCGCTGTTAACTATGGAATACTAATTAGAATCCTTTCCTCTTTCCTATTTAGAGGATTCAATATAATCATGAACCTCGGTTTTAACTATGAAACAACAATTAAAATATTTCCCTCCTTCTTGAATAGAAGCACTAAGATCATCATGGACCGCTGTTAACTATGGAATACTAATTAGAATCCTTTCCTCTTTCCTATTTAAAGGATTCAATATAATCATGAACCTCTGTTTTAACTATGAAACGACAATTAAAATATTCTGCCCCTTCCTGAATAGAAGGACTAGTATCATCATGGACCGCAGTTAACTATGGAATACTTATTAGAAGTATCTTGAATAGAAGCATCGCTATCATCATGGACCGCTGTTAACAAGAAATCTTGACTTTATTTTCTGCATCGATTTTTTGTCAGTGCGTGTGCAGACCCCACCATGGATTACATCCTGACATATAATCATCCCTGCCTCTTTCCCATGAAAATCACCAACCTACCGCATTGCGACTCGTTCATTTCAGCTGCGTCAACCGTGCCCGGTCAATTCAGATAAATCTTTGCAAACGTTTTGTGCCTTCGGCACGAAGTAATTGACCCCTAAACTCCCTTTTGGGAAAAGCAGGGAAGCACTTGGCATTGGCCCTTATGACTAAGCCTCGTTTTAACTGACAGTCTTCCTTGATCTAATGAAAGGAAGCCTTTTTT
>CM042171.1:3592585-3600085 GCA_023376005.1 Doryteuthis pealeii | reverse complement strand
CGTCCAGGATTTGAACCCGTCTATTTCCTACGATGGTAACTATTACCTCATGCTCCTCCATCACAATCATTTAATGCCGAATCAGGTCATTTAGATAAACAAAAGAATCAGGTTGCGTTCAGTACCTGCTGTTACTTAAGTGGTCACCCAATTATAAATATAAATTATAATTCTAAAAGGAAATGGGGGAAAAAATGTCCATCACACCGAAATATGGAACAACGTATTTTATGTTAGACCAAGGGCGGATCGGCGATTTTTTAAAATAGCGAATTGATGTGTTGTTTACAGGTTTTCCAGATCTGTGAAATTAAATTTCTTTCCTGTGAATGTCATTTGAATAACCTTTTGTCACGATAAACTTGTTTAACGGCATATCAATCCTCGGTGGGTCATTTAATGCTGGCAAAGTTTTGAAAGATTCGTAGCAATAGTTTGAAAATATCTTAAACTCAATTTTTTTTTAATCCAACTTTTTTATATAACCAATAGATGGAATCCTAAGAGGCACTACCACTCCGTATCAGAGTGGACCAGGAAGCAATGGTGATGAAGGGGTACTCCACATTCTCCAGAACTGGAACCTCACCATCAGATAGAGTTTAAAATGATACCCAGCCAACACCTTCTAGCACATATATGATAAAAAGGAGCGCTTGGTGTAATGGTTAAAGTCTTGGGAAATGGACTCGTCGCCCCGAGTTCAAATCCTGGACGTGGTAATTGCATTTTACTTAGCGCTAATACCCTTGGGAAAGATATTAATCCTACTCTCCCTCCAGCTATGGGCAAATAGTTGTGCAGACTGGACTCTTTAACCATGGTTAGGCAACCGGTCTAGGAGAAGGAAAACTCTGAATTCAAACCTGTTAAACTCTGCTAAAAAAATTGACCTTGTGTCGCATCCTGCTCGTGCGGAGGGGTTGGTAAATATATATACGATAAAAGGGTTGGGGCTTGCCATAAAGGAAATAAGGTTGGGGCTTGAGATGACCAGCAGATTGAACGGATGGACCGTCTAGCCCCAGTAGGGACCGAAGAGTTGCATGTCATGGACTGCTCAGCCATTTGGGTTCCATCCTTAAGCATCACACGGTCAACCCACGGCCAACAAGCGGCCCTATTTGGAGGGAGTCTGACCACTCAGTAGAGGTGCAGTCGGGTATTCTAACGCCACAGAAGACAGAGCGTTTGTTTACAGGTTTTCCAGATCTGTGAAATTATATTTCGGTCATGTGAATGTCATTTGAGATAACAAAATCGAATTCCATCACAGCAAACATCAAGAGACACGAGTTATATATTTCTTTACTTTTCCTTTCTTGATATTTTTTCTTTTTAATCCTATTCATTTAAAAATCTATTGATTTTTCTCTATTGATTTTATAACTTTGTCTCTTTTCTATGATCGAATGACTGAATTAAGAGATAAATTGTCCGTGAAAAATCTTTAGCAATTCCATTGATAATTTATCCAAGGCTTGATGAGAAAACAAAGATCATTATGAGGGTGAGTCAGAAAGTAATGCCATTTTGTTTAGGACAGGTATAATTATAAACGCAGGAACATGTATCATATATCAAAATGAAGCTGGTCTTCGGTAGATAACATCCCTACTTCTTCAGATAGGTAAGTCAAAAAGTAATGCCATTTTAAAGGACAAGTATAATCATCAACACGGGAACATGTATCTTACATCAAAATGAAGCTGGTCTTCTATGGATCACATCACTACTTCTCCACATAGGCGTATCAAAAATGATACCATTTTGTTTAGGACAGGTATAATTACCAACACAGGAACCTGTATCATACATCAAAATGAAGCTGGCCTTCTGTAGATTACATCCCCACTTATTCAGATAGGTGATTAAAAAAGTAATGGCATTTTTTTTACGACAGGTATAATTATCAACACGGGAACATGTATCTTACATCAAAATGAAACTGGTCCTCTGTGAATCACATCCCTACTTCTCCACATAACCTAGTCAAAATATAATACCATTTTGTTTAGGACATAATTACCAACACAGGAACATGTATCATACATCAAAATGAAGCTGGTCCTCTGTGAATCACATCCCTACTTCTCCACATTGATGAGTCAAAAAGTAATACTGTTTTGTTTAGGACAGGTATAATTACCAACACATAGGTGTGTCAAAATGTAGTGCTATTTTGTTTAGGACAGATTCCGGTTTGTGAACATACCATTTAGTAGGATGGTTAAAATTATTATTATTATTATTATTATTATTATTATTATTATTATTATTAAGTTCTTCCCATCAGAGGTAGCCGATGATCTTTCATTAGAATCTGTGTGACAGCAAGTCTCCTCAGGTCAACATTACTTTCCTTATATTCTAATCGATCTTAATTATCTATATGTTAATACGCCAAGAACTACCTATGTGTGTCACGCCTTGTCATCACCCAAGATAGATAATAGACCATTCCATTTGATTTATGATATATGAATACATGTTTTCAAATGTTATGCCCTGTCGACTCCCCAGAAGAATAATGAACTGTACCATTGTAATTGTGAGGAAAGAAATGGAAAAAAAAGAACATGCTACACGTCAGAGGGAAAAAGAAAGCAAATATAGACAAAAAAAGAAAGAAAAAGAAAGAAAGAAAGTGTTACATAATTCATGAGTAGCTTATGAATTATGTGCGTAACTGTAGTTAAAATATCTAAATAAGGTCTATTAGATTAAAAATGACGGGGTCCGTAGAAAGTTACTGAGACCGATGAGTGACAACGGTGACATTCCAATTGACCTTCCTGTTGACGGTTTAGACACGTGGGAATTAGTTTTAGTTTAGATGCGAGCTGGCACCCCATCAGAGAAGATGTCTCTTAGGATTTGCAACTCACTCGCGGAGGAATCAAATGAACAGGATTGCAAATAAATATCGAGAAATAAACAAGTCTTGTTGTGCTAATCAAATGTTAAAACAAACAAAAGTATTTTGGGCTCGGAAAACAAGAAAAAAAAGGCGACCTTGCATAAAAATGAATAAATAAAAATTAAATAAATAAAAGCGTTCTAGTGTTTTGATATCAATATGACAAAATTAAAAGCTCTAAAATTGTTCCATTTTTAGGAGGAGGAAATTAAAAAACTAAATATTAGAAATTTAAAATAAAAAGAATTTAAAAAAAATTAAACAATAATTTTTTAAAAATTAAAAATTAAACAAGAATTTAAAAAGAAAGAAATATTAAAAATAAAATAAATAAAAATAGAAAATATATAAGAAAAAAAATACGATTAAATAAATTAAAAGAACAAATATGAAAATAATAAAAGTAAGAAAAATAAAAAAAAGGATTTAAAAAGAGGAAGTAAAATAAACGTCCAGTTAAATGGAAAAAGAAAAAAAAAGAAAAGAAAAAAGAAGAATAATCAACGACAAAAAAAAGAAGAAAAAAAAAAAGAAAGAAAAAAAAAGAATAATCAACGAAAAAAAGAAGAAAAAAAAGAAAAGAAAAAGAAAGAATAATCAACGAAAAAAAGAAGAAAAAAAAGAAAAAAGAAAGAATAATCAACGACAAAAAAAAAGAAGAAAAAAAAGAAAAGAAAAAAAAAGAATATCAACGAAAAAAGAGAAAAAAAAAGAAAAAGAAGAAAAAAAAAAGAAAAAAAAGAAAAAAGAAAGAATAATCAACGAAAAAAAGAAGAAAAAAGAAAGAAAAAAGAAAGAATAATCAACGAAAAAAGAAGAAAAAAAAGAAAAGAAAAAGAAAGAATAATCAACGAAAAAAAAAGAAGAAAAAAAAGAAAAGAAAAAGAAAGAATAATCAACGAAAAAAAAAGAAGAAAAAAAAGAAAAGAAAAAGAAAGAAAATCAACGAAAAAAAGAAGAAAAAAAAAGAAAAGAAAAAAGAAAGAATAATCAACGAAAAAAAAGAAGAAAAAAAGAAAGAAAAAAGAAAAATAATCAACGAAAAAAAAGAAGAAAAAAAAAGAAAAGAAAAAGAAAGAATAATCAACGAAAAAAAGAAGAAAAAAAGAAAAAAGAAGAAAGAAAAAAAAGAATAATCAACGAAGAAAAGCCCAATCAGAAAAGATGGCGTCTATTTTAATATTAACCGATTAACAAAGAATTGAATTTTAAATCCCTCATCTTTCCAAAAAATATTCGAAAAAATCTTTTTATGAAAACTAGCAAGAATATATTTCCTATATGAAATATATATTTCATTAGAAAAACTAACAAAATCAAATAGTCTTGGTGGATGAGCTATCCATGACCTGCAACACTCCACTTAGAACCTTACTTAGGTTAGACGGGCGGTTTAAGAGGCCTCCTCCGATCAATCGGATGGTCACGTCAAGCCCTAGTACCTATGAGATTGTCCCACCCGTATTACCCTTATGGCAAAGGTTTGCTTTATAGTAATTCAAATGAGACCAATGTCTTACCAGGTGACAAAATGGAGAAAGTCTAAAGAAAACTAATAATAAATGGTCTTTATTCATTTCTTCTATGAAATAAATTAAAAATATATAAGTCAACATAAATCATTCTTTCACACACAATCACAAGTGTTAAATGTTTATACTAAATAGTTTTAATTAAAAGGAATTATAACATTAATTAAAAATAAATGTTAGATTGATAAAAAATGTATAACTCAGTCCTTCATAAAAGACTAGAAGCAACTACCTGGCATTGTCTGGGTGGTGGGGGAGGTAAAAAGTCTCACAAATTCATTATTATTGAATTGCACTTCGTGTAATGGATATCGTCGTAGGAATTGGAAATTTTGAAACGAGTTCAAATCCTGGACGAGGCCGGTTGCCTTTCAAATAAAGCTAATACTCTTGGTAAAGGGATGAATATTTTTATCCCTTGAGCTAATGATAATAGTAATAGGGATTGGGCTCTTTAACCTTTGAACGACAAGGTACTGATTGGAGTGGTTGAGGAGGGGGGAGAAGTAGTTTTGACTTACTAGAAGAAAGCCCCTTTTGTTTGAATTCAGTGTTTTTCTTCTCGACTAGTTGCCATACTTAATCTGCTGTAATATCTATCCATCGCTGGAGAGAGAATAGTTGGATGCATACCTTTCCCACGGCTATTAGCTTGGTCTGAGATCCAAAGAGCCGCTTCCAGGATTTGAACTAGACTCACCGTGTTCATTAGTTGGATTCATACCTTTCCCATGGCTATTAGTCTTGTGTGAAACCCAAAGAGCCGCTTCCAGGATTTGAACTAGACTCACCGTGTTCATTAGTTGGATGCATACCTTTCCCATGGCTATTAGTCTTGTGTGAAACCCAAAGAGCCGCTTCCAGGATTTGAACTAGACTCGCCGTGTTCATTAGTTGGATGCATACCTTTCCCATGGCTATTAGTCTTGTGTGAAACCCAAACAGCCGCTTCCAGGATTTGAACTAGACTCGCCGTGTTCATTAGTTGGATGCATACCTTTCCCATGGCTATTAGTCTTGTGTGAAACCAAACAGCCGCTTCCAGGATTTGAACTAGACTCGCCGTGTTCATTAGTTGGATCATACCTTTCCCATGGCTATTAGTCTTGTGTGAAACCCAAACAGCCGCTTCCAGGATTTGAACTAGACTCGCCGTGTTCATTAGTTGGATTCATACCTTTCCATGGCTATTAGTCTTGTGTGAAACCCAAACAGCCGCTTCCAGGATTTGAACTAGACTCGCCGTGTTCATTAGTTGGATTCATACCTTTCCCATGGCTATTAGTCTTGTGTGAAACCCAAACAGCCGCTTCCAGGATTTGAACTAGACTCGCCGTGTTCATTAGTTGGATTCATACCTTTCCCATGGCTATTAGTCTTGTGTGAAACCCAAACAGCCGCTTCCAGGATTTGAACTAGACTCGCCGTGTTCATTAGTTGGATTCATACCTTTCCCATGGCTATTAGTCTTGTGTGAAACCCAAAGCCGCTTCCAGGATTTGAACTAGACTCGCCGTGTTCATTAGTTGGATTCATACCTTTCCCATGGCTATTAGTCTTTGTGTGAAACCAAACAGCCGCTTCCAGGATTTGAACTAGACTCACCGTGTTCATTAGTTGGATTCATACCTTTCCCATGGCTATTAGTCTTGTGTGAAACCCAAACAGCCGCTTCCAGGATTTGAACTAGACTCACCGTGTTCATTAGTTGGATTCATACCTTTCCCATGGCTATTAGTCTTGTGTGAAACCCAAACAGCCGCTTCCAGGATTTGAACTAGACTCGCCGTGTTCATTAGTTGGATTCATACCTTTCCCATGGCTATTAGTCTTGTGTGAAATCCAAACAGCCGCTTCCAGGATTTGAACTAGACTCACCGTGTTCATTAGTTGGATGCATACCTTTCCCATGGCTATTAGTCTTGTGTGAAACCCAAACAGCCGCTTCCAGGATTTGAACTAGACTCACCGTGTTCATTAGTTGGATGCATACCTTCCCATGGCTATTAGTCTTGTGTGAAATCCAAACAGCCGCTTCCAGGATTTGAACTAGACGCGTCGTGTCCATTTCCTACGACGGTAACCATTACACCACGCGCCTCTAAATGAAGCCGGGAACGTTCTGACGATCAATCGAGATTAAGCAAAAGAATTATGTCTCACTTGTTATCATCTAGTTCATGACATATGTTTTTCTTTCTACTATTTTTTTTACTTATATCTCTGTCAATATAAATACGGTCAGGTGAATGTCCTTTGAGATTTGAAATAAATTAGATTTGTCGCACAAAAACTCAAATATCTCGTTTCTTTTTTCTCGAGATTAACTTAGATTTTTGTTGCTATTTCTATATATTTTTTTTTCGTCATTTTTAATCCGACTTTAATATTTCATTATTGATTTTTTTTTCTTGAAGCATTTCTGTAACACTACGCTCTCCTGTTCGAATGGAGAGATGTGTTATACATTCGTTTGTTACTTTGCGCTCTCCTCGTTGGAACAGAGATGATGACATGTCAACTCTTCGTTACGTCTGGCACTCATTTCCGAATGGAGAGAATACGTGTCCACGTTGCTTGATTCACGGCTCCTACTTCGAATGGTGAAATGATGTGTTGATAAACATATTTATTATATTTCTCTCTCGTCCGGTATTACATTGGGAGATCCTGGTTGCTGGGCAGCTGTTCAGATGACTGGCAATTCCATGTTGCCATGGAGTCTGACTAAATTGGGACTGAAAGGTACTTTCCTTTGTATCCTTTAGAATTTTCAGTAATAACACAAGGCCACTTCTTTTTTCTCATGAGTATGTTAATTTCCCCAAATTACAACTGCCTAAAGCAAGAAATGTCATGTTTTGCTCCATCCGCACCTTCTCCCAGACTCAATTCACACTCTGACCTCTTATCCCTCCTTTTTCACCTTAACCATGTATCATTCTTACGTCCAATCAAACCATGCCATGTGTCTATGCCAAATCATCATTTAAACTTTTCCGTTCTCCTCTAACTCAAAATTCCTGCCTAAAACTGTCCGTGTTAATC
>CM042171.1:3577585-3587585 GCA_023376005.1 Doryteuthis pealeii | reverse complement strand
TAAGTAAACCAAACGTGTTGGTTCAATAAATCCCTGACGTCTTGTTCTGAAAAGATTTTTCTACAAAACTTAACTAAACAGCGACCATGAATTAATGCTATCACCTGCCCCAACTGCCAAAATTTTGATTATTATTGGTCACATTTAGGACTGCAGCAAAAGTACCAAGTGAAATATTGTTGAGTAACTGGCCGCCATCCTTGGTTCCAGTTATAAAAGAACTTAAAGTAAACAAGTGAGTAAACCAATAAGTCCTTGTAGGATAGTATGTCATTTAGGTCCGACGTCCTAGATGATCCAAGTGTCAATGAGCGAAGATTAGAATCGGCTAGTATAAATACACCAACAGCAGCAGCAGCACTGCCAGTGATTGGATAAGAAGGCTGGTCACATGGTAGTCGGCGAGTCTATAAGTAGAGGTGGCCATTTGCCTCATGACTTATATCCCAAAACTCGGGCACCTCACGTGGTGTAATGGTTAGCAAGCTCGCTTCGCAAACCATTGTTAGTGAGTTCGATTCTCATTGGGAGCCCCATACTTCTGGCCTTGTGCCATATCTAAGCTAAGCTTAGTAAATAACTATATAAAACTCGGGCACCTCACGTGGTGTAATGGTTAGCAAGCTCGCTTCGCAAACCATTGTTAGTGAGTTCGATTCTCATTGGGAGCCCCATACTTCTGGCCTTGTGCCATATCTAAGCTAAGCTTAGTAAATAACTATATCAAAAGGGCACCCGACGTGGTGTAATGGTTAGCAAGCTCGCTTCGCAAACCATTGTTAGTGAGTTCGATTCTCATTGGGCCCCATACTTCTGGCCTTGTGCCATATCTAAGCTAAGCTTAGTAAATAACTATATCAAAACTCGGGCACCCACGTGGTGTAATGGTTAGCAAGCTCGCTTCGCAAACCATTGTTAGTGAGTTCGATTCTCATTGGGCGCCCCATACTTCTGGCCTTGTGCCATATCTAAGCTAAGCTTAGTAAATAACTATATAAAAGGGCACCCACGTGGTGTAATGGTTAGCAAGCTCGCTTCGCAAACCATTGTTAGTGAGTTCGATTCTCATTGGGAGCCCCATACTTCTGGCCTTGTGCTATATCTAAGCAAAGCTTAGTTTTTTAAGGGCACCTCACGTGGTGTAATGGTTAGCAAGCTAGATTTGCAGACCATTGTTAGTGAGTTCGATTCTCACTGGGTGCCCCATACTTCTGGCCTTGTGCCATATCTAAGCTAAGCTTAGTAAATAACTATATCAAAAGGGCACCCGACGTGGTGTAATGGTTAGCAAGCTCGCTTCGCAAACCATTGTTAGTGAGTTCGATTCTCATTGGGCGCCCCATACTTCTGGCCTTGTGCCATATCTAAGCTAAGCTTAGTAAATAACTATACACCACGTGGTGTAATGGTTAGCAAGCTCGCTTCGCAAACCATTGTTAGTGAGTTCGATTCTCATTGGGCGCCCCATACTTCTGGCCTTGTGCCATATCTAAGCTAAGCTTAGTAAATAACTATATAAAAGGCACCCACGTGGTGTAATGGTTAGCAAGCTCGCTTCGCAACCATTGTTAGTGAGTTCGATTCTCATTGGGGCCCCATACTTCTGGCCTTGTGCTATATCTAAGCAAAGCTTAGTTTTTAAGGGCACCTCACGTGGTGTAATGGTTAGCAAGCTAGATTTGCAGACCATTGTTAGTGAGTTCGATTCTCACTGGGTGCCCCATACTTCTGGCCTTGTGCCATATCTAAGCTAAGCTTAGTAAATAACTATATCAAAAGGGCACCCACGTGGTGTAATGGTTAGCAAGCTCGCTTCGCAAACCATTGTTAGTGAGTTCGATTCTCATTGGGAGCCCCATACTTCTGGCCTTGTGCTATATCTAAGCAAAGCTTAGTTTTTTTAAGGGCACCTCACGTGGTGTAATGGTTAGCAAGCTAGATTTGCAGACCATTGTTAGTGAGTTCGATTCTCACTGGGTGCCCCATACTTCTGGCCTTGTGCCATATCTAAGCTAAGCTTAGTAAATAACTATATAAAACTCGGGCACCCACGTGGTGTAATGGTTAGCAAGCTCGCTTCGCAAACCATTGTTAGTGAGTTCGATTCTCATTGGGCCCCATACTTCTGGCCTTGTGCTATATCTAAGCAAGCTTAGTTTTTTAAGGGGCACCTCACGTGGTGTAATGGTTAGCAAGCTAGATTTGCAGACCATTGTAGTGAGTTCGATTCTCACTGGGCCCCATACTTCTGGCCTTGTGCCATATCTAAGCTAAGCTTAGTAAATAACTATATGGGCACCCACGTGGTGTAATGGTTAGCAAGCTCGCTTCGCAAACCATTGTTAGTGAGTTCGATTCTCATTGGGGCCCCATACTTCTGGCCTTGTGCTATATCTAAGCAAAGCTTAGTTTTTTAAGGGCACCTCACGTGGTGTAATGGTTAGCAAGCTAGATTCGCAGACCATTGTTAGTGAGTTCGATTCTCACTGGGCCCCATACTTCTGGCCTTGTGCCATATCTAAGCTAAGCTTAGTAAATAACTATATCCAAAAACTCGGCACCCACGTGGTGTAATGGTTAGCAAGCTGGCTTCGCAGACCATTGTAGTGAGTTCGATTCTCACTGGGCGCCCCACACTTCTGGCCTTGTGCTATATCTAAGCAAAGCTTAGTAAATAACTATATAAAAGGGCACCCGACGTGGTGTAATGGTTAGCAAGCTGGCTTCGCAGACCATTGTTAGTGAGTTCGATTCTCATGGGCGCCCCACACTTCTGGCCTTGTGCTATATCTAAGCAAAGCTTAGTAAATAACTATATAAAAGGGGCACCCACGTGGTGTAATGGTTAGCAAGCTGGCTTCGCAGACCATTGTAGTGAGTTCGATTCTCATTGGGCGCCCACACTTCTGGCCTTGTGCTATATCTAAGCAAAGCTTAGTAAATAACTATATAAAACTCGGGCACCCACGTGGTGTAATGGTTAGCAAGCTGGCTTCGCAGACCATTGTTAGTGAGTTCGATTCTCACTGGGCGCCCCACACTTCTGGCCTTGTGCTATATCTAAGCAAAGCTTAGTAAATAACTATATCCAAAAGGGCACCCACGTGGTGTAATGGTTAGCAAGCTGGCTTCGCAGACCATTGTTAGTGAGTTCGATTCTCATGGGCGCCCCATACTTCTGGCCTTGTGCTATATCTAAGCAAAGCTTAGTAAATAACTATATAAAAGGGCACCCACGTGGTGTAATGGTTAGCAAGCTGGCTTCGCAGACCATTGTTAGTGAGTTCGATTCTCACTGGGCGCCCCACACTTCTGGCCTTGTGCTATATCTAAGCAAAGCTTAGTAAATAACTATATCAAAAACTCGGGCACCCGACGTGGTGTAATGGTTAGCAAGCTGGCTTCGCAGACCATTGTTAGTGAGTTCGATTCTCACTGGGCGCCCCATACTTCTGGCCTTGTGCTATATCTAAGCAAAGCTTAGTAAATAACTATATAAAAGGGCACCACGTGGTGTAATGGTTAGCAAGCTGGCTTCGCAGACCATTGTTAGTGAGTTCGATTCTCATGGGCGCCCCATACTTCTGGCCTTGTGCTATATCTAAGCAAAGCTTAGTAAATAACTATATCACCTCACGTGGTGTAATGGTTAGCAAGCTGGCTTCGCAGACCATTGTTAGTGAGTTCGATTCTCACTGGGCGCCCCATACTTCTGGCCTTGTGCTATATCTAAGCAAAGCTTAGTAAATAACTATATAAAAGGGCACCACGTGGTGTAATGGTTAGCAAGCTGGCTTCGCAGACCATTGTTAGTGAGTTCGATTCTCACTGGGCGCCCCACACTTCTGGCCTTGTGCTATATCTAAGCAAAGCTTAGTAAATAACTATATAAAACTCGGGCACCACGTGGTGTAATGGTTAGCAAGCTGCTTCGCAGACCATTGTTAGTGAGTTCGATTCTCACTGGGCGCCCCATACTTCTGGCCTTGTGCTATATCTAAGCAAAGCTTAGTAAATAACTATATAAAAGGGCACCCACGTGGTGTAATGGTTAGCAAGCTGGCTTCGCAGACCATTGTTAGTGAGTTCGATTCTCACTGGGCGCCCCACACTTCTGGCCTTGTGCTATATCTAAGCAAAGCTTAGTAAATAACTATATCAAAACTCGGGCACCCACGTGGTGTAATGGTTAGCAAGCTGGCTTCGCAGACCATTGTTAGTGAGTTCGATTCTCACTGGGCGCCCCATACTTCTGGCCTTGTGCTATATCTAAGCAAGCTTAGTAAATAACTATATAAAAAGGGCACCCACGTGGTGTAATGGTTAGCAAGCTGGCTTCGCAGACCATTGTTAGTGAGTTCGATTCTCACTGGGCGCCCCACTTCTGGCCTTGTGCTATATCTAAGCAAAGCTTAGTAAATAACTATAGGGCACCTCACGTGGTGTAATGGTTAGCAAGCTTTCGCAGACCATTGTTAGTGAGTTCGATTCTCATTGGGTGCCCCATACTTCTGGCCTTGTGCTATATCTAAGCAAAGCTTAGTTTTAAGGGCACCTCATTTGGTGTAATGGTTAGCAAGCTTTCGCAGACCATTGTTAGTGAGTTCGATTCTCATTGGGTGCCCCATACTTCTGGCCTTGTGCTATATCTAAGCAAGCTTAGTTTTTAAGGGCACCTCACGTGGTGTAATGGTTAGCAAGCTCGCTTCGCAAACCATTGTTAGTGAGTTCGATTCTCATTGGGTGCCCCATACTTCTGGCCTTGTGCTATATCTAAGCAAAAGCTTAGTTTTTGGCACCTCACGTGGTGTAATGGTTAGCAAGCTCGCTTCGCAAACCATTGTTAGTGAGTTCGATTCTCACTGGGTGCCCCATACTTCTGGCCTTGTGCTATATCTAAGCAAAGCTTAGTTTTTGAAAATTGGGCACCTCACGTGGTGTAATGGTTAGCAAGCTAGATTTGCAGACCATTGTTAGTGAGTTCGATTCTCATGGGTGCCCCATACTTCTGGCCTTGTGCCATATCTAAGCTAAGCTTAGTAAATAACTATATAAGGGCACCCACGTGGTGTAATGGTTAGCAAGCTGCTTCGCAGACCATTGTTAGTGAGTTCGATTCTCACTGGGCGCCCCATACTTCTGGCCTTGTGCTATATCTAAGCAAAGCTTAGTAAATAACTATAGGGCACCTGGTGTAATGGTTAGCAAGCTGGCTTCGCAGACCATTGTTAGTGAGTTCGATTCTCACTGGGCGCCCCATACTTCTGGCCTTGTGCTATATCTAAGCAAAGCTTAGTAAATAACTATATAAAGGGCACCCACGTGGTGTAATGGTTAGCAAGCTAGATTCGCAGACCATTGTTAGTGAGTTCGATTCTCATTGGGTGCCCCATACTTCTGGCCTTGTGCTATATCTAAGCAAGCTTAGTAAATAAGGGCACCTCATGGTGTAATGGTTAGCAAGCTTTCGCAGACCATTGTTAGTGAGTTCGATTCTCATTGGGCCCCATACTTCTGGCCTTGTGCTATATCTAAGCAAAGCTTAGTTAAGGGCACCTCATTTGGTGTAATGGTTAGCAAGCTCGCTTCGCAAACCATTGTTAGTGAGTTCGATTCTCATTGGGTGCCCCATACTTCTGGCCTTGTGCTATATCTAAGCAAAGCTTAGTTTTAGGCACCTCACGTGGTGTAATGGTTAGCAAGCTCGCTTCGCAACCATTGTTAGTGAGTTCGATTCTCATGGGTGCCCCATACTTCTGGCCTTGTGCTATATCTAAGCAAAGCTTAGTTTAAAGGGCACCTCACGTGGTGTAATGGTTAGCAAGCTAGATTCGCAGACCATTGTTAGTGAGTTCGATTCTCATGGGTGCCCCATACTTCTGGCCTTGTGCCATATCTAAGCTAAGCTTAGTAAATAACTATATAAAAGGGCACCCACGTGGTGTAATGGTTAGCAAGCTGCTTCGCAGACCATTGTTAGTGAGTTCGATTCTCATGGGCGCCCCATACTTCTGGCCTTGTGCTATATCTAAGCAAAGCTTAGTAAATAACTATATAAAGGGCACCCACGTGGTGTAATGGTTAGCAAGCTGGCTTCGCAGACCATTGTTAGTGAGTTCGATTCTCACTGGGCGCCCCATACTTCTGGCCTTGTGCTATATCTAAGCAAAGCTTAGTAAATAACTATATGGGCACCCACGTGGTGTAATGGTTAGCAAGCTAGCTTCGCAGACCATTGTTAGTGAGTTCGATTCTCATTGGGCCCCATACTTCTGGCCTTGTGCTATATCTAAGCAAAGCTTAGGGGCACCTCACGTGGTGTAATGGTTAGCAAGCTAGCTTCGCAGACCATTGTTAGTGAGTTCGATTCTCATTGGGTGCCCCATACTTCTGGCCTTGTGCTATATCTAAGCAAAGCTTAGTAAATAACTATATAAGGGCACCTCACGTGGTGTAATGGTTAGCAAGCTCGCTTCGCAACCATTGTTAGTGAGTTCGATTCTCATTGGGCGCCCCATACTTCTGGCCTTGTGCTATATCTAAGCAAAGCTTAGTTAGGGCACCTCACGTGGTGTAATGGTTAGCAAGCTCGCTTCGCAACCATTGTTAGTGAGTTCGATTCTCATGGGTGCCCCATACTTCTGGCCTTGTGCTATATCTAAGCAAGCTTAGTAAAGGGCACCTCACGTGGTGTAATGGTTAGCAAGCTAGATTCGCAGACCATTGTTAGTGAGTTCGATTCTCATTGGGTGCCCCATACTTCTGGCCTTGTGCCATATCTAAGCTAAGCTTAGTAAATAACTATATAAAGGGCACCTGGTGTAATGGTTAGCAAGCTGGCTTCGCAGACCATTGTTAGTGAGTTCGATTCTCACTGGGCGCCCCATACTTCTGGCCTTGTGCTATATCTAAGCAAAGCTTAGTAAATAACTATAGGGCACCTCACGTGGTGTAATGGTTAGCAAGCTGGCTTCGCAGACCATTGTTAGTGAGTTCGATTCTCATGGGGCCCCATACTTCTGGCCTTGTGCTATATCTAAGCAAAGCTTAGTAAATAGGGCACCTCACGTGGTGTAATGGTTAGCAAGCTGCTTCGCAGACCATTGTTAGTGAGTTCGATTCTCATTGGGCGCCCCATACTTCTGGCCTTGTGCTATATCTAAGCAAAGCTTAGTAAATAACTATATGGGCACCCACGTGGTGTAATGGTTAGCAAGCTGGCTTCGCAGACCATTGTAGTGAGTTCGATTCTCATGGGCGCCCCATACTTCTGGCCTTGTGCTATATCTAAGCAAAGCTTAGTAATATAAAGGGCACCTCACGTGGTGTAATGGTTAGCAAGCTGGCTTCGCAGACCATTGTAGTGAGTTCGATTCTCACTGGGCCCCACTTCTGGCCTTGTGCTATATCTAAGCAAAGCTTAGTAAATAACTATATAAAAGGGCACCCACGTGGTGTAATGGTTAGCAAGCTGGCTTCGCAGACCATTGTTAGTGAGTTCGATTCTCATGGGCGCCCCACACTTCTGGCCTTGTGCTATATCTAAGCAAAGCTTAGTAAATAACTATATAAAAGGGCACCCACGTGGTGTAATGGTTAGCAAGCTGGCTTCGCAGACCATTGTAGTGAGTTCGATTCTCATGGGCGCCCCATACTTCTGGCCTTGTGCCATATCTAAGCAAGCTTAGTAAATAACTATATAAGGCACCCACGTGGTGTAATGGTTAGCAAGCTGGCTTCGCAACCATTGTTAGTGAGTTCGATTCTCATTGGGCGCCCCATACTTCTGGCCTTGTGCCATATCTAAGCTAAGCTTAGTAAATAACTATATAAAAGGGCACCTCACGTGGTGTAATGGTTAGCAAGCTCTTCGCAGACCATTGTTAGTGAGTTCGATTCTCACTGGGCGCCCCATACTTCTGGCCTTGTGCCATATCTAAGCTAAGCTTAGTAAATAACTATATCCAAAACTCGGGCACCCACGTGGTGTAATGGTTAGCAAGCTGGCTTCGCAGACCATTGTAGTGAGTTCGATTCTCATTGGGTGCCCCATACTTCTGGCCTTGTGCTATATCTAAGCAAAGCTTAGTTTTATTAGGGCACCTCGTGGTGTAATGGTTAGCAAGCTGGATTCGCAGACCATTGTTAGTGAGTTCGATTCTCATTGGGTGCCCCATACTTCTGGCCTTGTGCCATATCTAAGCTAAGCTTAGTAAATAACTATATAAAACTCGGGCACCACGTGGTGTAATGGTTAGCAAGCTGCTTCGCAGACCATTGTTAGTGAGTTCGATTCTCACTGGGCGCCCCACACTTCTGGCCTTGTGCTATATCTAAGCAAAGCTTAGTAAATAACTATATAAAAGGCACCCGACGTGGTGTAATGGTTAGCAAGCTTTCGCAGACCATTGTTAGTGAGTTCGATTCTCACTGGGCGCCCCATACTTCTGGCCTTGTGCCATATCTAAGCTAAGCTTAGTAAATAACTATATAAAACTCGGGCACCCGACGTGGTGTAATGGTTAGCAAGCTGGCTTCGCAGACCATTGTAGTGAGTTCGATTCTCATTGGGTGCCCCATACTTCTGGCCTTGTGCTATATCTAAGCAAAGCTTAGTAAATATTAGGGCACCTCGTGTGTAATGGTTAGCAAGCATTTGCAGACCATTGTTAGTGAGTTCGATTCTCATTGGGTGCCCCATACTTCTGGCCTTGTGCCATATCTAAGCAAGCTTAGTAAATAACTATATAAAACTCGGGCACCCGACGTGGTGTAATGGTTAGCAAGCTGGCTTCGCAGACCATTGTTAGTGAGTTCGATTCTCACTGGGCGCCCCACACTTCTGGCCTTGTGCTATATCTAAGCAAAGCTTAGTAAATAACTATATAAAACTCGGGCACCTCGACGTGGTGTAATGGTTAGCAAGCTGGCTTCGCAGACCATTGTTAGTGAGTTCGATTCTCACTGGGCGCCCCACACTTCTGGCCTTGTGCTATATCTAAGCAAAGCTTAGTAAATAACTATATCCAAAGGGCACCCGACGTGGTGTAATGGTTAGCAAGCTGGCTTCGCAGACCATTGTTAGTGAGTTCGATTCTCACTGGGCGCCCCATTTCTGGCCTTGTGCTATATCTAAGCAAGCTTAGTAAATAACTATAAAACTCGGGCACCGACGTTGTGTAATGGTTAGCAAGCTGGCTTCGCAGACCATTGTAGTGAGTTCGATTCTCATTGGGTGCCCCATACTTCTGGCCTTGTGCTATATCTAAGCAAAGCTTAGTTAAAGGGCACCTGTGGTGTAATGGTTAGCAAGCTGCTTCGCAAACCATTGTTAGTGAGTTCGATTCTCATGGGAGCCCCATACTTCTGGCCTTGTGCCATATCTAAGCTAAGCTTAGTAAATAACTATATAAAACTCGGGCACCCGACGTGGTGTAATGGTTAGCAAGCTGGCTTCGCAGACCATTGTAGTGAGTTCGATTCTCATTGGGGCCCCATACTTCTGGCCTTGTGCTATATCTAAGCAAAGCTTAGTTTTATTAGGGCACCTCGTTGTAATGGTTAGCAAGCTGCTTCGCAGACCATTGTAGTGAGTTCGATTCTCATTGGGCCCCATACTTCTGGCCTTGTGCCATATCTAAGCTAAGCTTAGTAAATAACTATATCCCAAAACTCGGGCACCCGACGTGGTGTAATGGTTAGCAAGCTGGCTTCGCAGACCATTGGTAGTGAGTTCGATTCTCACTGGGCGCCCCACACTTCTGGCCTTGTGCTATATCTAAGCAAAGCTTAGTAAATAACTATATCCCCAAAACTCGGGCACCCGACGTGTGTAATGGTTAGCAAGCTGGCTTCGCAACCATTGTTAGTGAGTTCGATTCTCATGGCGCCCCACACTTCTGGCCTTGTGCTATATCTAAGCTAAGCTTAGTAAATAACTATATCCCCAAAACTCGGGCACCCGACGTGGTGTAATGGTTAGCAAGCTGGCTTCGCAGCA
>CM042171.1:3485031-3572531 GCA_023376005.1 Doryteuthis pealeii | reverse complement strand
TTTTCCTTGCAATGTGTGTGACCACATCTGCAAGTCTAGAATTGGACTAACTAGCTACCAGAAGGTCCGCAATTGTTGAACGAAACGGAGTGACGTCATCGTCGTCTTATTTATTATCATTCAGTTTTTAAGGAAAAATAAGTTAACATTTTTTTTACAAAGAAAAAAGAAATTTAATTTCCAACGCCAATTTAATCAAAATTGACCGAAATTCCTGGTATGTAAAATCTTCCCTGTCTCCCCCACCACACGATCAATAAAGTAATAATTGAGAAGTTTTTTTTTTAATCTCCTAAAAGGTGGAACAGATTGTGTATAACTCCACCCACAACTTCATGTAACTTATTTTATTTTTAAAAAGCTTTATGGCAGGGATTAGGGGCACGATACTCGCTACCTCTTTTTCCTTAGAAAACACCTTCGATCGTTGGTTGGTTGGTTGGTTGGTTTTATGGCATATCAACCCTTTTCAGGTCATTGAGTATAGGATGCGGAGGAGGAGCTCTCAAAGTAGTTTTGACTAATGAGAAGAGAGACCCTTTAGTTTGAATTAAGAATGTTCTTGCTCCTAGACCGGTTGCCATACCAAGGTTAAAGAGCCCAGTCTGCCCTAAAATTTATGGATAGCTGGGTAGTTGGATTTGTACCTTTCCCAGGAGTGTTAGCGCTATATGAAATGCAAAGAGCCGCATCCAGGATTTGACCTCGTGTCTATTTCCTACGATGATAACTATTACCTCATGCTTCTCCATCACAATCATTTAAAGCCAAATCAAGTCATTTTGATAAACAAAGGAATCAGGTTGCTTTCAGTACCTGCTGTTGCTTAAGTGGTCACCCAATTATAAATATAAATTAGAATTCTAAAAGGAAATGGGGAAAAAAAAGAAATGCCCATCACACCGAAATATGGAACAACGAATTTTATGTTAGACCAAGGGCGGATAAGCGATTTTTAAAAAATAGCGAATTGATGTGTTGTTTACAGGTTTTCCAGATCTGTAAAATTAAATTTCGTTTATGTGAATGTCATTTGAATAACCTTTTGTCACGATAAACTTGTTTAACGGTATATCAATCTTCGGTGGGTCATTTAATGCTGGCAAAGTTTTGAAAGATTCGTAGCAATAGTTTGAAAATATCTTAAACTCAATTTTTTTTAAACCAACTTTTTTATATAACCAATAGATGGAATCCTAAGAGGCACTACCACTCCGTATCAGAGTGGACCTGGAAGCAATTATGAAGGGGTACTCCACATTCTCCAGAACTGGAACCTCACCATCAGATTAAAATGATACCCAGCCATCACTTTCTAGCACATATATGATAAAACAGAGCGCTTGGTGTAATGGTTAAAGTCTTGGGAAATGGACTCGTCGCCCCGAGTTCAAATCCTGGACGTGGTAATTGCATTTCACTTAGCGCTAATACCCTTGTGAAAGGTATGAATCCTACTCTCCCTCCAGCTATGGGCAAAGAGTGGGTCAGACTGGACTCTTTAACCATGGTTAGGCAACCGGTCTAGGAGAAGGAAAACTCTGAATTCAAACCTGTTAAACTCCGCTAAAAAATTGACCTTGTGTCGCATCCTGCTCGTGAGGAGGGGTTGGTAAATATATATACGATAAAAGGGTTGGGGCTTGCCATAAAGGAAATAAGGTTGGGGCTTGAGATGACCAGCAGATTGAACGGATGGGGCGTCTACGACCGACCGTCTAGCCCCAGTAAGGACCGAAGAGTTGCATGTCATGGACTGCTCAGCCATTTGGGTTCCATCCTTAAGCATCACACGGTCAACACACGGCCAACAAGTGGCCCTATTTGGAGAGAGTCTGACCACGCAGTAGAGGTGCAGTCGGTGTATTCTAACGCCACAGAAGACAGGGCGTTTGTTTACAGGTTTTCCAGATCTGTGAAATTATATTTCGGTCATGTGAATGTCATTTGAGATAACAAAATCGAATTCCATCACAGCAAACATCAAGAGACACGAGTTATATATTTCTTTATTTTTCTCTTGATATTTTTTCTTTTTAATCCTATTCATTTAAAAATCTATTGATTTTTCTCTATTGATTTTATAACTTTGTCTCTTTTCTATGATCGAATGACTGAATTAAGAGATAAATTGTCCGTGAAAAATCTTTAGCAATTCCATTGATAATTTATCCAAGGCTTGATGAGAAAACAAAGATCATTATGAGGGTGAGTCAGAAAGTAATGCCATTTTGTTTAGGACAGGTATAATTATAAACGCAGGAACAGGTATCATATATCAAAATGAAGCTGGCCTTCTGTACATTACATCCCTACTTCTTCAGATAGGTGAGTCAAAAAGTAATGCCATTTTAAAGGACAAGTATAATTCTCAACACGGGAACATGTATCATACATCAAAATGAAGCTGGTCTTCTATGGATCACATCACTACTTCTCCACATAGGCGTATCAAAAATGATACCATTTTGTTTAGGACAGGTATAATTACCAACACAGGAACATGTATCATACATCAAAATAAAGCTGTCCTTCTGTAGATAACATCCCCACTTCTTAAGATAGATAATCAAAAAGTGATGCCATTTTTTTAGGACAGATATAATTATCAACACGGGAACATGTATCTTACATCCAAATTAAACTGGACCTCTGTGGATCACATCGGTACTTCTCCCCATAAGCGAGTCAACAGCTAATACCATTTTGCATAGGACATGTATAATTACCAACACAGGAACATGTATCATACATCAAAATAAAGCTAGTCCTCTGTGGATCACATCCCTACTCCTCCACATAGATGAGGCAAAAGTAATACCATTTTGTTTAGGACAGGTATAATTACCAACACATAGGTGTGTCAAAATGTAGTGCTATTTTGTTCAGGACAGATTCCGGTTTGTGAACATACCATTTAGTAGGATGGTGAAAAGTATTATTATTATTATTTACTCCTTTTGAGTTTTCATATCAGCATTAGCTGATGGTCTTTCACTGGAATCTGAGTGACAGCAAGTCACCTCAGGTCTCTAGGACTCTTCTGAGTATTCTAGCAGATTGCAGCAGTGCAGTGTTCTGAATGGTTTCAATCCTTCCTCTGATTCCCAAACTTTCCAGACCCTTTTCCAATCCTTTTGGGACTGTTCCAAGTGCACCAACTACAATTGGTATCACTTTCACTTTCATATTCCATAACTTTTTCAGTTCTCTGGCAAGGTCCAGATATTTGTCCATTTTTTCATTTTCCTTTAGCTTCACCCTGTGATCTGCTGGCACTGCAAAATCCACCAGTTGACAAGTTCTTTCTTTTTTGCTTATCAACACTAGGTCTGATCTTCTTGCTGGGATAAGGTGATCCATTTTTATTTAAAAGTCCCAGAGAATTTTATTTGTTTCGTTCTCAAGAACAGATTCTGGTTTATGCATATACCATTTTGTTGTATGGTCAAAATTAAATTTTTTGTATAATTCCCAGTGGATCACCTTCCCAATCCAGTCGTGTCTAGTTTTGTATTCTCGTTGTGCTAGTTTGCTACATTTTATTATTATTATTATTATTATTAGTTTTTTGGCACCTGAATGCGCTGGTCAAATTGAAATAGGGGATAGACTCCCTCGCCCTCCGACTGATACCGACAATAGACCACTCCGCTAACTTTAATACTTATAAAGTATGTTTTGCCAAACATGTTCAGATTAAACAAATTTGAGCATAAAATTCAGATTTTTCCTTTTCCTTCTCCTACTTTGGTTGCCTTATCAAAGAACACAGTCCATCTTATTTGCACGTAGCTACGGGAACAAAAAATTGCTCTTCTTATGACTTTTTCTATACCTTCGATTTGTTTTGGTTTCTTTGTTTAATGACGTAGCCACCTGGGTGGATATGTGAAATTCAAATAGCCGTTTCCAGGATTTGAACTACACTCACTGTGTTCATTAGTTGGATGCATACCTTTCTCATAGCTATTAGTCCTGTGTAAAATTCAAATAGCCGCTTCCAGGATTTGAACTAGACTCGCTGTGTTCATTAGTGTGATGCATACCTTTCCCATAGCTACTAGTCCTGTTTGAAATTCAAACAGCCGCTTCCAGGATTTGAACTAGACTCACCGTGTTCATTAGTTGGATGCATATCTTTCCCATAGCTATTAGTTCTGTGGGAAATTCAAACAGCCGCTTCTAGGATTTGAACCACACTCACCGTGTTCATTAGCTAGATGCATACCTTTCTCATAGCTATTAGTTCAGTATGAAATCCAAATAGCTGCTTCCAGGATTTAAACTAGACTCACCGTGTTCATTAGTTGGATGCATACCTTTCCCATGGTTATTACTCCTGTGTAAAATTCAATCAGGCGCTTCCAGGATTTGAACTAGACTCGCCGTGTTCATTAGTGGATGCATACCTTTCCCATGGCTATTAGTCCTGTGTGAAATCCAAACAGCCGTTTCCAGGATTTGAACTAGACTCGCCGTGTTCATTAGTTGGATGCATACCCTTTCCCATAGCTATTAGTCCTGTGTGAAATCCAAACAGCCGCTTCCAGGATTTGAACTAGACTCACCGTGTTCATTAGTTGGATGCATACCTTTCCATGGCTATTAGTCTTGTGTGAAATCCAAACAGCCGCTTCCAGGATTTGAACTAGACTCACCGTGTTCATTAGTTGGATGCATACCTTTCCCATGGCTATTAGTCCTGTGTGAAATCCAAACAGCCGTTTCCAGGATTTGAACTAGACTCGCCGTGTTCATTAGTTGGATTCATACCTTTCCCATAGCTATTAGTCCTGTGATGAATCCAAACAGCCGCTAACAGGATTTGAACTAGACTCACTGTGTTCATTAATTGAATGCATACCTTTCCCATAGCTATTAGTCCTGTATGAAATTCATACAGCCGCCTCCAGGATTTGAACTAGACGTGTCGTGTCCATTTCCTACGACAGTAACCATTGCACCACGCGCCTCTAAATGAAGCCGGTAACGTTCTGACGATCAATCGAGATAAACCAAAAGAATTATGTCTCACTTGTTATCATCTAATTCATGACATATGTTTTTCTTTCTACTTTTTTTTTACTTATATCTCTGTCAATATAAATACGGTCAGGTGAATGTCCTTTGAGATTTGAAATAAATTAGATTTGTCGCCACAAAAACTCAAATATCTCGTTTCTTTTTTCTCGAGATTAACTTAGATTTTTTGTTGCTATTTCTATATATTTCTTTTTTTTTTTTGGTTCGTCATTTTTAATCCGACTTTAATATTCATTATTGATTTTTTTTTCTTGAAGCATTTCTGTAACACTACGCTCTCCTGTTCGAATGGAGAGATGTGTTATACATTCGTTTGTTACTTTTGCGCTCTCCTCGTTGGAACAGAGATGATGACATGTCAACTCTTCGTTACGTCTGGCACTCATTTCGAATGGAGAGAATACGTGTCCACGTTGCTTGATTCACGGCTCTTACTTCGAATGGTGAAATGATGTGTTGATAGACATATTTATTATAGTTCTCTCTCGTCCGGTATTACATTGGGAGATCCTGGTTGCTGGGCAGCTGTTCAGATGACTGGCAATTCGATGATGCCATGGAGTCTGGACCAACTTGGGACTGAGGGGTACCTTTCTTTGTGTCATTTAGTAATAAGACAAGGCTGCTTCTTTTTTCTTTTTTCTCATGAGTATTTTATTTTCCCCAAATTACAACCGACGACATCAGATGCTAAATACAATCTCCTTGGTCTAGCGCTATTGAAAAGGGTATAGACGCCCTCGCTGACTGGCTGATACCGACTTTAGGCCGCCTCGTCGACTTTAGTTACTTTTACTTACAACTGCTGAAAGCAAGAAATTTCATGTCTTTCTCCATCCTCACCTTCTCCCAGACTCAATTCACACTCTGACCTCTTACCCCTCCTTTTTCACCTTAACCATGTATCATTCCTACGTCCAATCAAACCATGCCATGTGTCAATGCCAAATCATCATTTAAACTTTTCCGTTCTCCTCTAACTCAAAATTCCTGCCTAAAACTGTCCGTGTTAATCCACAGATCAGGTTACCCTCACGGCTATTACGTAAAAGCAGGATAGCTAGGTCTGTTGTTGGGCTGACATTCTATTTGGTCTTCTAAGGATTTCTCACATCAGAAATGGTTATTTTAATGCAAACAATATGAAAGATCTATTTTAAAATATCAACATTCTGTTCTTTTTTAGGGGAGTACCATTATACCATAGAATACGGACATGAACTTAATTAATATCATACTAAATGATCTCTAATGGTGCCAACACATTGTTAAAAACAATTACTAAAAAGTATAAATATAAATATATAACATATATTACTTCATAACCGTTAGGCATGACATAACCCCTGACGGGCTCATAATGCCATTAAAATCAATAAACCAACCAACCAACCATCAAAATTTCTACCTGAAACCTTTCGTGCTAATCTATGCATCAAGTTAGCTTCACGGCTATACTCCATTGTGTAATAATGGTGCATATTAAAATAACGAATTATTGGGCTCACAGTGTACAATGAAAGGGTTTCATCAGCCTATTAGAATGAAATGTGTCCACGCCAAATCATCACTTAAACTTTTCCGTTCTCATCTAACTCAAAATTCCTGCCTAAAACTTTCCGTGCTAATCCACACATCAGGTTACAATCACGCCTGTACGTTATGTCCATTAAGGAACATTTCGAGGAGTGCAAACAAGTGTCGTTTAATGTATTCATTTTTAATGGTATACAATTTTTTATAAACTCATTTTAAACATATTCTAAAAAATATTTTTTTAATCTGTTTAACCCATAGTTGTGACCCAAACAAATACTACCGTTCAGGATGGACCTGTGATTACTGGCAACAAAAAGTACGTAAAAACCCGGGGAGACAGGGTTAACATTGGATAAAATGACTGATACAAAATTAGTGTAATTTCAGATACCAGTTCGTATATATATATATATATATATATATATATATATATATATAAATAGAAAAAAAGGAAAGAAAATATCTTTTCAACATACCGTCGGATTCACTTCCATTTACATTATATATATATATATATATATATATATATATATATATATATATAATATAAATAGCAGTTGGCGTTGGCCTAGAGGTTAACGATCGTGTTGACGTAAATCAATCGGGTTTCGCTCCTGGTCGGAGTTAGTTGCAGTGTGAATCCCCGCACTGATGAGAGGGGAAACATCAAAACATGGTGTCTGGATGAATTATTATATGTTCTCGTAACCCGGTAGAGCTCTTTAGGAGCGATTTTAATAAACATTCACTGCCAGAATAACACAATTATCATGTTTACAGATTTGATCTCTCCGATGATTGTAAAGTATATACACAGATGTATGTATTTAAAACAGTTAAAACACCACTCCTTAAATGGCAGCTGGGGGCGGCCTAGAGGTTAACGTATCGGGTTTACGTAAAGTCAGTCTGGTTTTGTTCCCGTTCGAACTTGCTGAAGTTGCTGTGTCTAGCCACACTGATGAGATGCGAAACGTTTAAACACGGTGTCTGTGGATGACTTTACCATTTTACGGGACCGGGATAGCTAGAAACCACAAGGTTCCTAGTTCGATACCGGTACTCGCCAACTCAGCGTATGAGTAGCACAGGGATCTCTGCGGTAAAGTAAGGAGCTGATGGTAGGTGTGGCGCTCCACCTCAGACGCCAAAACAATCTCCTTGGTCTAGCGCTATTGAAAAGGGAATAAACTCCCTCGCTGACTGGCTGATACCAACTTTAGGCCGCCCCGACGACTTTACTTTACGTATATATATATATATATATATATATTATATATATATATATATATACACACACACACGCATATATATATATATATATTATATATATATATATATATAAGGCAACGCCCTCTTATAAAACGGAGGGAGCCCTCTCTGTCGGCCTTTACATATACACATATTTATGTATTTATCAGTTACACTGCTTGTCCCAGTCTGAGTGAGTAAGAAGCCTGATTGATGACAAATCGATCGGGTTTCTATCTTGGGTGAAGGTACCCTGCTGAAGAGATCAGATACGTCGAAACATGGTGTCTGTGGATGACTAATATATATATATATATATATATATATATATATATGAGAGAGAGAGAGAGAGAGAGAGAGAGAGAGAGAGAGAGAGAGAGAGAGAGAGGAGAGATTTAAGTAGATATATATTTAGAGGGTAGCTCAGACAGTGTTTATGTTCTTAATACTCACCCCCCGAGCGATGTTAATATTGCCTGGCCTACAAGCCAACTGTCGAATGTCCACTTTGCCCAGTGGCTAGTTGGGTTAATTGGAAAGGTTATTTGACCAAAGGTCATTTCGATCATTTGCCTTAGACTCAGCAATTGACTCCAGTGGCCTTAATATTAAATCCAAGCACACGGTAGGTACGTAATATATAATCACGTATTATGCACACGCACCCCCCACACACTCATATATATATATATATATAATATATATATATATATATATATATATAAGAGAGTTTTATAATTTTCTTTGAAGCATTGTGTATATATTGGTTTGGAGGTTGATTTTGAAGGCTATCACAATGCAGGTGTAAAGAAAAAATAATAAGATAACAATGGTGTTGTGTGTTAACCTGTAATTTATTCTTGATATTTCGAGATAAAATCTCTTTTTCAGAAGAACACTGGAACTGAAGTCGTTGTCGTCTTGTCATGGCATTTCTAGTTAAATTAAAATATATATATACATTGAGTAAAGAACTTCAACAAACACCATAGGATCTTGCTCGACAACCTGATGATTGCTATTTAGCATGAAACCTGGGTCGCTGTTAATAATGAACATTGATCTGTGAAAACTTTGTAAAATAAATAAATATTAGCTCTTACAATTTGTGATTGAGCACTGTATTTTCTTTGTTTCATCACAAAAAAAATTGTTTTTACATATACCTATATATATATAATATATATATATTATATATATATATATATATATGTATGTGTGTGTGTGTGTGTGTGTGTGTGTGTGTGTGTGTAATGAAAATGAAATAAAAGAAATTTCATTTAAACTAGAAATGCCATAACAAGACGACAACGACTTCAGTTCCAGTGTTCTTCTGAAAAAGAGATATTATCTCGAAATTCAAGAATAAAGTACAGGTTAACAAACAATACCATTGTTACATTATTATTTTCACTTTACACCTGCATTATGATAGCCTTCAAAATCAACCTCCAAACCAACATATATATATATATATAATATATATATATATATATATATATATATATATATATATATATATATTCCTCGCTTTGTTTACAAAAGTTTGAGGACTCTAGTGAATCATTCCGCTTAGAAAGGTAGCAATTAAATATTCTCCTATATTTGACAGCTGCCCCTGGCCGCACGGGTAACAGGCTTGGTGAATAAAAGTTTATTCGGGTCTCAAATCGGTAGCTGTTAAGGTATAACAACACTGATGAGAGGTGATACCTCGAAACACGTGTCTGTGGATTACTTTATTATATATATATATATATATATATATATATATATAATGACGGTTTATACACGTTTTGATCATTTTTCTATTTATCTTTCAATGTCTGTCGCTTGTTTTATATCGGTGTCTCTGTGCATGTCTGTCTGTCTGTCTGTTTCTCCCTCTCTCTTTCACACACACATATAGAAGGAGAGAGAGGGGGAGAGAGAGAGAAGCACAGACACACACACACACTAAACTTTGTATTTTCTATTATGCTCTCTTCCTTGCAAAATTTGTTGTCTCTCTCTCTCTCTCTCTCTCTCTCTCTCTCTCTCTCTCTCTCTCTCTCTCTCTCTCTCTATCTACTATCTATCTATCTATCTATCTGCCTCCTTTCTCTCTTTACACACTCACACACACATACACTTGCAGAACCATTCAATATTTCATCTGTTCCATTCTTTGACTAAAATCACTCTCTCTCTCTCTCTCTCTCTCTCTCTCTCTCTCTCTCTCTCTCTCTCTCTATCTATCTATCTATCTATCTATCTATCGCCTCCTTTCTCTCTTTACACACTCACACACACATACACTTGCAGAACCATTCAATATTTCATCTGTTTCCATTCTTTGACTAAATCCTCTCTCTCTTCTCTCTTCTCTCTCTCTCTCTCTCTCTCTCTCTCTCTCTCTCTCTCCCTCTCTTCCACAAATACCCACGCCCACACGCCCCCAAACACTGAAATCTTCAATATTTCATTCCACTCGCTTCTTTGCCTAGCTTCTCTCTCTTTCTCTCTCTCTCTTCTCTCTCTCTCTCACACACACACACACACACACACACTCACGCACACACACATTAAACATTTATATTCCATTGCTTCTCCTTCTTGCCTAACATTGTTCTCTCTGTCTATCTTTCTTTCTTTCTCTCTCTCTCTCTCTCTCTCTCTCTCTCTCTATCTATCTATCTATCTCCCCCAGTCACTGTCTCTCTCATACACACACATATTCTTTACCAACTGATAATCTGTTCCTGGGTGTCTCAATGAGTTATACTAGAATACCATTGTTAGCGAGTCTGAGTGTTTCATAATGATGGCCTTGTGCCCAAATTATATGTTTAAAAAATAATCATGCTGGTGAAACCAAATGGAAATGGAATAGAGTAATAGAGTCCAATTCCTGGACGAGACAGTTTCCATTTTCTTTCGGTCTTTCTGGGTAAATTCTATCTGACTGACAAATGCATGCCAGTTCTACTGTTGACTCTTTTATTTATGGGAAAGAAATAAAGAAAAAAACAAAACAATCTGGTGGAATGTATATATATTCATTGTGACTTTTTTCCCTCAATTTGGGAAAATATTAGGGGGATATGTTACAACTGTCTATGAGGTTCCCAATATATGTCCTAAACTTAAGAAAATGTTCCCTAATTTCTCTTCCATTCTGTCAGGTATACAGATTAAAGCATTCCAGTTCCATTTTGTATAAGTATTAGGGCTCCGATGATTTTATATATTTAATGAGTATGAAGTTCATATTAAAGTGTACATTCGTTTGTAATGGATATGATTAGTGTGCTAATTGAATTTTTTGAGAGGAAATAGTTTTTAAAATTCAAGATAACCAGAAATAAGTAAACCAAACGTGTTGGTTCAATAAATCCCTGACGTCTTGTTCTGAAAAGATTTTTCTACAAAACTTAACTAAACAGCGACCATGAATTAATGCTATCACCTGCCCCAACTGCCAAAATTTTGATTATTATTGGTCACATTTAGGACTGCAGCAAAAGTACCAAGTGAAATATTGTTGAGTAACTGGCCGCCATCCTTGGTTCCAGTTATAAAAGAACTTAAAGTAAACAAGTGAGTAAACCAATAAGTCCTTGTAGGATAGTATGTCATTTAGGTCCGACGTCCTAGATGATCCAAGTGTCAATGAGCGAAGATTAGAATCGGCTAGTATAAATACACCAACAGCAGCAGCAGCACTGCCAGTGATTGGATAAGAAGGCTGGTCACATGGTAGTCGGCGAGTCTATAAGTAGAGGTGGCCATTTGCCTCATGACTTATATCCCCAAAACTCGGGCACCCGACCTGGTGTAATGGTTAGCAAGCTGGCTTCGCAGACCATTGGTAGTGAGTTCGATTCTCACTGGGCGCCCCACACTTCTGGCCTTGTGCTATATCTAAGCAAAGCTTAGTAAATAACTATATCCCAAAACTCGGGCACCCGACGTGGTGTAATGGTTAGCAAGCTGGCTTCGCAGACCATTGTTAGTGAGTTCGATTCTCATTGGGTGCCCCATACTTCTGGCCTTGTGCTATATCTAAGCAAAGCTTAGTTTTTAAGGGCACCTCTCGTGGTGTAATGGTTAGCAAGCTCGCTTCGGACCATTGTTAGTGAGTTCGATTCTCACTGGGTGCCCCATACTTCTGGCCTTGTGCTATATCTAAGCTAAGCTTAGGGCACCCACGTGGTGTAATGGTTAGCAAGCTGGCTTCGCAAACCATTGTTAGTGAGTTCGATTCTCACTGGGGCCCCACTTCTGGCCTTGTGCCATATCTAAGCAAAGCTTAGTAAATAACTATATAAAAGGCACCCGACGTGGTGTAATGGTTAGCAAGCTGGCTTCGCAGACCATTGGTAGTGAGTTCGATTCTCACTGGGCGCCCCACACTTCTGGCCTTGTGCTATATCTAAGCAAAGCTTAGTAAATAACTATATAAAACTCGGGCACCCGACGTGGTGTAATGGTTAGCAAGCTGGCTTCGCAGACCATTGTTAGTGAGTTCGATTCTCACTGGGCGCCCCATACTTCTGGCCTTGTGCCATATCTAAGCAAAGCTTAGTAAATAACTATATAAAAGGCACCCGTGGTGTAATGGTTAGCAAGCTGGCTTCGCAGACCATTGGTAGTGAGTTCGATTCTCACTGGGCGCCCCACACTTCTGGCCTTGTGCTATATCTAAGCAAAGCTTAGTAAATAACTATATAAAACTCGGGCACCGACGTGGTGTAATGGTTAGCAAGCTGGCTTCGCAGACCATTGTAGTGAGTTCGATTCTCACTGGGCGCCCCATACTTCTGGCCTTGTGCCATATCTAAGCTAAGCTTAGTAAATAACTATATCAAAACTCGGGCACCCGACGTGGTGTAATGGTTAGCAAGCTGGCTTCGCAGACCATTGTTAGTGAGTTCGATTCTCACTGGGCGCCCCATACTTCTGGCCTTGTGCCATATCTAAGCTAAGCTTAGTAAATAACTATATAAAACTCGGGCACCCGACGTGGTGTAATGGTTAGCAAGCTGGCTTCGCAGACCATTGTTAGTGAGTTCGATTCTCACTGGGCGCCCCATACTTCTGGCCTTGTGCTATATCTAAGCAAAGCTTAGTAAATAACTATATAAAAGGGCACCCACGTGGTGTAATGGTTAGCAAGCTGGCTTCGCAGACCATTGTTAGTGAGTTCGATTCTCACTGGGCGCCCCATACTTCTGGCCTTGTGCCATATCTAAGCTAAGCTTAGTAAATAACTATATAAAAGGCACCCACGTGGTGTAATGGTTAGCAAGCTGGCTTCGCAGACCATTGTTAGTGAGTTCGATTCTCACTGGGCGCCCCATACTTCTGGCCTTGTGCCATATCTAAGCAAAGCTTAGTAAATAACTATATAAAACTCGGGCACCCGACGTGGTGTAATGGTTAGCAAGCTGGCTTCGCAGACCATTGTTAGTGAGTTCGATTCTCACTGGGCGCCCCATACTTCTGGCCTTGTGCCATATCTAAGCTAAGCTTAGTAAATAACTATATCAAAACTCGGGCACCCGACGTGGTGTAATGGTTAGCAAGCTGGCTTCGCAACCATTGTTAGTGAGTTCGATTCTCATTGGGTGCCCCATACTTCTGGCCTTGTGCTATATCTAAGCTAAGCTTAGTAAATAACGGGCACCCACGTGGTGTAATGGTTAGCAAGCTTTCGCAGACCATTGTTAGTGAGTTCGATTCTCATTGGGCGCCCCATACTTCTGGCCTTGTGCCATATCTAAGCTAAGCTTAGTAAATAACTATATCAAAACTCGGGCACCGACGTGGTGTAATGGTTAGCAAGCTGGCTTCGCAACCATTGTTAGTGAGTTCGATTCTCTGGGCGCCCCATACTTCTGGCCTTGTGCATATCTAAGCAAAGCTTAGTAAATAACTATATAAAACTCGGGCACCCACGTGGTGTAATGGTTAGCAAGCTGCTTCGCAGACCATTGTTAGTGAGTTCGATTCTCACTGGGCGCCCCACACTTCTGGCCTTGTGCTATATCTAAGCAAAGCTTAGTAAATAACTATATAAAAGGCACCCACGTGGTGTAATGGTTAGCAAGCTGGCTTCGCAGACCATTGTTAGTGAGTTCGATTCTCACTGGGCGCCCCACTTCTGGCCTTGTGCATATCTAAGCAAAGCTTAGTAAATAACTATATAAAAAGGGCACCCGACGTGTGTAATGGTTAGCAAGCTGCTTCGCAACCATTGTTAGTGAGTTCGATTCTCATTGGGGCCCCATACTTCTGGCCTTGTGCTATATCTAAGCAAAGCTTAGTTTTTAAAGGGCACCTCGTGGTGTAATGGTTAGCAAGCTAGATTAGCAACCATTGTTAGTGAGTTCGATTCTCACTGGGGCCCCATACTTCTGGCCTTGTGCCATATCTAAGCTAAGCTTAGTAAATAACTATATCAAAACTCGGGCACCCACGTGGTGTAATGGTTAGCAAGCTGCTTCGCAGACCATTGTTAGTGAGTTCGATTCTCATTGGGCGCCCCATACTTCTGGCCTTGTGCTATATCTAAGCAAAGCTTAGTTTTATAGGGCACCACGTGGTGTAATGGTTAGCAAGCTTTCGCAGACCATTGTTAGTGAGTTCGATTCTCATTGGGTGCCCCATACTTCTGGCCTTGTGCCATATCTAAGCTAAGCTTAGTAAATAACTATATAAAGGCACCCACGTGGTGTAATGGTTAGCAAGCTGGCTTCGCAGACCATTGTTAGTGAGTTCGATTCTCACTGGGCGCCCCACACTTCTGGCCTTGTGCTATATCTAAGCAAAGCTTAGTAAATAACTATATAAAACTCGGGCACCCGACGTGGTGTAATGGTTAGCAAGCTGGCTTCGCAGACCATTGTTAGTGAGTTCGATTCTCACTGGGCGCCCACACTTCTGGCCTTGTGCATATCTAAGCAAAGCTTAGTAAATAACTATATAAAAAGGCACCCACGTGGTGTAATGGTTAGCAAGCTGGCTTCGCAGACCATTGTTAGTGAGTTCGATTCTCACTGGGCGCCCCACACTTCTGGCCTTGTGCTATATCTAAGCTAAGCTTAGTAAATAACTATATAAAAGGGCACCGACGTGGTGTAATGGTTAGCAAGCGCTTCGCAAACCATTGTTAGTGAGTTCGATTCTCATTGGGCGCCCCATACTTCTGGCCTTGTGCCATATCTAAGCTAAGCTTAGTAAATAACTATATAAAAGGGCACCCACGTGGTGTAATGGTTAGCAAGCTGGCTTCGCAAACCATTGTTAGTGAGTTCGATTCTCATTGGGCGCCCCATACTTCTGGCCTTGTGCCATATCTAAGCTAAGCTTAGTAAATAACTATATAAAAGGGCACCCACGTGGTGTAATGGTTAGCAAGCTGCTTCGCAAACCATTGTTAGTGAGTTCGATTCTCATTGGGCGCCCCATACTTCTGGCCTTGTGCCATATCTAAGCTAAGCTTAGTAAATAACTATATAAAACTCGGGCACCCGACGTGGTGTAATGGTTAGCAAGCTGCTTCGCAAACCATTGTTAGTGAGTTCGATTCTCATTGGGCGCCCCATACTTCTGGCCTTGTGCCATATCTAAGCTAAGCTTAGTAAATAACTATATAAAAGGGCACCCGACGTGGTGTAATGGTTAGCAAGCTGGCTTCGCAACCATTGTTAGTGAGTTCGATTCTCATTGGGCGCCCCATACTTCTGGCCTTGTGCCATATCTAAGCTAAGCTTAGTAAATAACTATATAAAACTCGGGCACCCGACGTGGTGTAATGGTTAGCAAGCTGGCTTCGCAGACCATTGTAGTGAGTTCGATTCTCACTGGGCGCCCCACACTTCTGGCCTTGTGCTATATCTAAGCAAAGCTTAGTAAATAACTATATAAAAACTCGGGCACCGACGTGGTGTAATGGTTAGCAAGCTGGCTTCGCAAACCATTGTTAGTGAGTTCGATTCTCATTGGGCGCCCCATACTTCTGGCCTTGTGCCATATCTAAGCTAAGCTTAGTAAATAACTATATAAAACTCGGGCACCCGACGTGGTGTAATGGTTAGCAAGCTGGCTTCGCAAACCATTGTTAGTGAGTTCGATTCTCATTGGGCGCCCCATACTTCTGGCCTTGTGCCATATCTAAGCTAAGCTTAGTAAATAACTATATCAAAACTCGGGCACCCACGTGGTGTAATGGTTAGCAAGCTGGCTTCGCAAACCATTGTTAGTGAGTTCGATTCTCATTGGGCGCCCCATACTTCTGGCCTTGTGCCATATCTAAGCTAAGCTTAGTAAATAACTATATAAAACTCGGGCACCCACGTGGTGTAATGGTTAGCAAGCTGGCTTCGCAAACCATTGTTAGTGAGTTCGATTCTCATTGGCGCCCCATACTTCTGGCCTTGTGCCATATCTAAGCTAAGCTTAGTAAATAACTATATAAAACTCGGGCACCCACGTGGTGTAATGGTTAGCAAGCTGGCTTCGCAGACCATTGTTAGTGAGTTCGATTCTCACTGGGCGCCCCACACTTCTGGCCTTGTGCTATATCTAAGCAAAGCTTAGTAAATAACTATATAAAACTCGGGCACCCACGTGGTGTAATGGTTAGCAAGCTGCTTCGCAACCATTGTTAGTGAGTTCGATTCTCATTGGGCGCCCCATACTTCTGGCCTTGTGCCATATCTAAGCTAAGCTTAGTAAATAACTATATAAAACTCGGGCACCCACGTGGTGTAATGGTTAGCAAGCTGGCTTCGCAAACCATTGTTAGTGAGTTCGATTCTCATTGGGCGCCCATACTTCTGGCCTTGTGCCATATCTAAGCTAAGCTTAGTAAATAACGGGCACCCGACGTGGTGTAATGGTTAGCAAGCTGGCTTCGCAAACCATTGTTAGTGAGTTCGATTCTCATTGGGCGCCCCATACTTCTGGCCTTGTGCCATATCTAAGCTAAGCTTAGTAAATAACTATATAAAACTCGGGCACCCACGTGGTGTAATGGTTAGCAAGCTGGCTTCGCAAACCATTGTTAGTGAGTTCGATTCTCATTGGGCGCCCCATACTTCTGGCCTTGTGCCATATCTAAGCTAAGCTTAGTAAATAACTATATAAAAACTCGGGCACCCACGTGGTGTAATGGTTAGCAAGCTGGCTTCGCAAACCATTGTTAGTGAGTTCGATTCTCATTGGGCGCCCCATACTTCTGGCCTTGTGCCATATCTAAGCTAAGCTTAGTAAATAACTATATAAAGGCACCCACGTGGTGTAATGGTTAGCAAGCTGGCTTCGCAGACCATTGTTAGTGAGTTCGATTCTCATTGGGCGCCCCATACTTCTGGCCTTGTGCCATATCTAAGCTAAGCTTAGTAAATAACTATATAAAAGGGCACCCGACGTGGTGTAATGGTTAGCAAGCTGGCTTCGCAGACCATTGGTAGTGAGTTCGATTCTCACTGGGCGCCCCACACTTCTGGCCTTGTGCATATCTAAGCAAAGCTTAGTAAATAACTATATAAAACTCGGGCACCCACGTGGTGTAATGGTTAGCAAGCTGCTTCGCAAACCATTGTTAGTGAGTTCGATTCTCATTGGGCGCCCCATACTTCTGGCCTTGTGCCATATCTAAGCTAGCTTAGTAAATAACTATATAAAACTCGGGCACCGACGTGGTGTAATGGTTAGCAAGCTGGCTTCGCAAACCATTGTTAGTGAGTTCGATTCTCATTGGGCGCCCCATACTTCTGGCCTTGTGCCATATCTAAGCTAAGCTTAGTAAATAACTATATAAAACTCGGGCACCCACGTGGTGTAATGGTTAGCAAGCTGGCTTCGCAGACCATTGTTAGTGAGTTCGATTCTCACTGGGCGCCCCATACTTCTGGCCTTGTGCTATATCTAAGCAAAGCTTAGTAAATAACTATAAAAAGGGCACCCGACGTGGTGTAATGGTTAGCAAGCTGGCTTCGCAAACCATTGTTAGTGAGTTCGATTCTCATTGGGCGCCCCATACTTCTGGCCTTGTGCCATATCTAAGCTAAGCTTAGTAAATAACTATATAAAACTCGGGCACCCACGTGGTGTAATGGTTAGCAAGCTGGCTTCGCAGACCATTGGTAGTGAGTTCGATTCTCACTGGGCGCCCCACACTTCTGGCCTTGTGCTATATCTAAGCAAAGCTTAGTAAATAACTATATCAAAAGGGCACCCACGTGGTGTAATGGTTAGCAAGCTGCTTCGCAAACCATTGTTAGTGAGTTCGATTCTCATTGGGCGCCCCATACTTCTGGCCTTGTGCCATATCTAAGCTAAGCTTAGTAAATAACTATATCCCAAAAGGGCACCCGACGTGGTGTAATGGTTAGCAAGCTGGCTTCGCAGACCATTGGTAGTGAGTTCGATTCTCACTGGGCGCCCCACACTTCTGGCCTTGTGCTATATCTAAGCAAAGCTTAGTAAATAACTATATCCCCAAAACTCGGGCACCCGACGTGGTGTAATGGTTAGCAAGCTGGCTTCGCAGACCATTGGTAGTGAGTTCGATTCTCACTGGGCGCCCCACACTTCTGGCCTTGTGCTATATCTAAGCAAAGCTTAGTAAATAACTATATCCCCAAAACTCCAACAAATGTACATAATTCTTTTGAAAACAAGTTTCACAGGGTAGGGGTTACAATATGAAGTTATCAGACTTGTTAGCTTAACAAGTGCGGGTAGATGCATAAAATGATTATAGTAATTGCGAGCCAAATTATTTGGAGATTGCGTAAAAGAGTTGATGTTTAGATACTCCAGCATTGAAGTCAGTTGGTATACATTAGTCAGAATATTTGATGTTCAAGCGCTTAAGACTGTTGAACATAAGACATGCTGAGAAAGCTGTCAGCACGAAAACGTCGAGCAAGCTGAACATCCTTTGGCATTACAGTTGTTCATCTAACTAGCAAATATATGCACCCTCCGGGTGCAAGTATTTAAGTTTTAATATAATAAAATATCATGTTAAATTAGAAAGGCTAATGAAACTGATTAAGAATTCAGATAAAAATATTTGGAACAGAGGGGTATAATCGGAAAATAGAACAACTTTGAAACTAACTGTTCCACCATTTTCCCTTACTCCCGTCTTTCAGTGGTAAATTTCCATAATTTAACTATTTAGTTAAAATAGGAAAAAGAATAAAATTACAGTTATTTCTTTATGTTAATAGATTTCTGTTAAGATTTATCCCCGAGATTTTTGCTCATATTTATTAAGATAAAACCAAACAATTAGAAATCAATAATACTAAGCATATATTTATTAAAATCAAATTTTTTAAGATCAATATGCAAATTAGCCTTTCCATTCACACTGTAAACCGCTATTTCGTTGAATATATAAATATAATTGCATGTTATTAGGATGTAGACATTGTTAACAGTCTTATGATGTAAAACAATTTTACTAATAATTGAGGTTTAAATAAAAAATAAAATCATGGAGAATGTGTGTAAATAACAAAGGGAATTGTGACTTATGTAGTAGTATAGTTTCGGTTACTGACAGACAAACCCACAATCTCCATTATAATAAGATATCTAGAATAATGTTTGCCTCGGACGATCATCTTAGACCCAATGAAAGGTTTTTTTAGAGGCAAACATTATTGAGAGGTAGAGTCGGTGTATTCTACACCACCAGCCGACAAGGTGGTCTAACAAATGATAATCATTTGTAAATAATGATATATTCAAGTAACTATTCTTAATATTAATAATTCAAACATAATTATATGGGTTTAAGTATTTATTACCATGTTACAATAATCATTTATTTGCACACAGATAAATGGCTTCAAATATTTTTATCTAAATAAATAAGTTGAACATAGATTTAGGGTTTCAATTATTGCAAGCAATTTCAATTAACTTTTGTAAATAATTAGAGCTTCAATTAAGTATTCCTAATACAGATAATGGGTACACAGTTATGTAGCTTTACGTATGATTATCTTACACACATTCTCATCAATGGTAAGCCCAACCCCTTTTTATCATATGGGTGCTAGAAGGCGGTGGCTGCGGGTCTACATGTCCTGGGAATGACGTTAAACTCTGTCTGATGGCGAGGTTCCAGTTTTGGAGGTTTGAGGAATGTGGAGCACCCCTTCATCACCATTGCTCCCTGGTCCACTCTGACCCGGAGTGGTAGTACCTGTTAGGGTCCCATCTATGGGTTAAATAGAAAAATGTATTTATAAAAAAATTGTATTATCCATTAAGAATTGATTTATTTCAAAACTTTATGTACAAAGATAGGACCCTTCTTTATTTTCTTCGGTGTGTGGGTGGTGAAGGCGCAGATCTTCACAATGAAAATGCCGGTGGCTGGCTAAGAGCGCAGTGTTCACACTGAGTGCCCGAGAGGTGTTTGCTGACGGGAGACGTGAAGTGTCCTTTTTGGCTGCTGGCTGGCATCTCTGTGTGTCGGCTCGAATCTTCTCGCCTTTATATTGATAGATACGCCTGCGCATCTTTATCTTTTGATCTGGTAATGGACATTTGTTATGTATTTCTTTATCTTCTCCCTACGTCCTTGACCGGAAACCTTCTCTTCCGCTTTCTCTTTCTTTTTAAATATATATTTTTATCTTTCTCTTTGTCCCTCTGCCGGAAACTCCGTTTTCCGGGCGAGGACAATACAACATAGATACAATATTGCCATACCAATTATATTTATTGTTATAGGTGATACACCCTATAAGACTAATGGAATGTGCCGACAGGTTACTATAAATAACAGGGATAATTGTGGCTTAGCAGTAAGCCAATGCGAGTGTACCAATAACTCTGTTCGTCGGACGAAATTTCCACATCTCTCTATTGTATTTGTCTACTTTCTGTTAATACATTTTTCTACATTTGTTACCCGTCGTTTTGTTCTTATTTGACCCCTTAAAACCTCACAACATTTATAAAATATTATTTTTCTTCTAAGCAAAAGATACTGCCCAACAAGACATAATTGGAAAAACATAATACATATTTACCCAGTTCCTCTACGATGAGCAGGATGTGACACAAGATCCCTCTCCGTTTTTAGCGGAGTAAAGCTGGTTTTAAATTTTTCTTCACGTAGACTAGTTGCCAAATTAATTACTCTCTCTCTCTCTTTCATTCTATACTCTCTCTCTCTTTTATTCTATACTCTCTCTCTTTCTTTTCTCTTTCATTATATACTCTCTCTCTCTCTTTCTTCTCTCTTTCATTCTATCTCTCCTTTCTTTCTCTCTTTCATTCTATACTCACTCTCTCTCTCTCTTTTCTTTCATTCTATACTACTCTCTCTTTCTTCTCTCTTCATTCTATACTCTCTCTCTCTCTCTCTTTCTTCTCTCTTTCATTCTATACTCTCTCTCTTCTTCTTCTCTCTTTTATTCTATACTCACTCTCTCTTCTCTTTCTTTCATTCTATACTCTCTCTTTCTTCTCTCTTTCATTTCTATACTCTCTCTCTCTCTTTCTTCTCTCTTTCTTCTAAAGAATCCAGTCTGCCCTAATATTTACCCATAGCTGGAAGGGGACAGAAGGATCCATTGCTTTCTCTAAACCAGTAGCGTGAAAGGACACTCAAAGTTGTCTTGGGTTTGACATTAAACTGTATCTGATGGTGAATTACTAATTGTGGAGTACCTCTTCATCACCATTACTCCCTGGTCCACTCTGACCCGGAGTGGTAGTACCTGTTAAGTTTCCATCTATGGGTTAAATATAAAAAATGTGCATATAAAAAACAATTGAGTATCCATTAAGAACGAATTTATTTTAAAACTTTGTCGGCATTAAATGACCCACTGAGGTTGATATGCCGTAAAACAAACCAAACCAAACCATTAAAAATAAAAAGCAAACCAAACTTAAGTCTCCGTGATAATGGCTGCAAAGATCGAGTATGTGTCGGTCTCGCCTACGCATGCGCTGCTTAATTTCCGATATATTTCTTTACGATACTTGGACCCTGCAGAACTAATAAACAGCTGTCATTATTTAGTAATACCAGATCCATAAAATAAAGAAAAACATCACTTGTCAGAGAAGCCCCACGTCATATATCAGCTGGTCATGTCAACTAGTGGCCATCCTACCCAATCGCATTCAACTAGATGTCAGGTAATGTAAAAGGAAAAGTGGACAAAAATAATGACTCAAACAAGTAGAAGTACGAGAGAAATATTTCGTTCCGCTTTACGCGAGGAACTTCATCAGTCTAATTTATTCAAAACAAGGTACGTACACGGAAAATAAAATTAAGATCCATTAAGAATATGGTTAAAAAATGCAGCACCATAATTTAAAAAAATTTAAAAATTAAAAAGTCCCCAGCCAATTATATAAATATTGACTACCCAACCCGATTTCATTTCATCTCTTCTCCCTCCACACTCAAAGAATCAAAATTCCTATCCACACCTACCATAAAACTGACGGCCTAATTTTGTGCCACCTAGCATACCATGAAACTAATGGCCTAACTTAGTGCCACCAACCTCATCTCTACATCTTTCTCCGTTATCATCTCCATGCAATAAATCAAAAACTCTCTCCTGACCAACCACGAATTTTAACCTACTTAACACCCCTTTTCTAACAAGCACCTAGCAACCTCCTCATATTATCTTCCAGCACAAACTACAATCCTCTGATCTTTCCCCCTTTCACTTTCAATGATAGATATCCTCTGATCAACCAAATCTTCACTAACTTTCCCTTCCCTGAACTTCATCCCCAACTCACCTTCTCTTCTATAAATACAAATGTACGTACCTTGTTTTGAATAAATTAGACTGATGAAGTTCCTCGCGTAAAGCGGAACGAAATATTTCTCTCCTTCTTCTACTTGTTTGAGTCATTATTCTTGTCCACTTTTCCTTTTACTTTACCTCATACTGTCGGATTTTTCTCCAACCCTCCTATCTTCATTTTTAAAGTTAGTTCCGCAGATCCATTATAACTGAATCGTGAGTTAAATCCTCATGGGGTGCCCCATTTAAATCCCTATGTAATAAAATAGACCTTGCATTGATCCAGCTACTCTGAAAAGAAATGTTAATGTCTACTATCTAAAATATTAAATGGAAAAAAATCCATGCTGTTATCATTTAAATTTTATTTTTTAATTACCTTCATATAAAAATATAAATCAAATCTTCATTATTTTTGCTCAAAAACCAATATATAATGATAACGGGATTTATATATACAAACTATTAAATTCATCTCCATCTGTGGTCCCCGAGGCTTTTATTCAAAATTCTAAAAGTGTATTAACCCCCATGGGTCTACATGGATTACTCTAAGAAACTGTGCTAGAGTCAGATCATTAGTTCATTTAAATGACCCGTATGTTTTGAATGGGTCGTATGTGCCTGACACAGCTGATTCCAGCGATTCTCAGGAAGTTACATATGAAACCATATAGCACTCCCGATTTAGAGGGAAGAAAATCCACTATCCATCTCCCAGCCACCCTGTCCCTACTGACAACCTACTGCTTTTCACCATTCTGAAAATTTCCTTCGTTGAAGCTAGAACTAGGCTGTGGTCCTGATGATGGTCTAAATGGCCGAAACGTTGCATCGTGACAATAAACATCCAGTTTCCATAACATCCCGTGTTTGTCTACTTTTCTCCACATATGAAAACTAGTAAATACACACAATCAGGTAGTTTGCTAGATGTACAATATCTTGTAAGGAGTCTACATCAGCGTTCCCCAACATTTTTTTTGCGCCACGGACCGGTTTCATCTAAGACAATAGTTTCACGGACCGGCCTTCATATGCTCCGGCCTACATTTGCTCGATAATAGTTAATGAAGTAATCTAATAATAAATCATCCGCAGTGGTCTTATGTCAAATGCAAACATCAACAGACAATAAACAATCTTTTGTTCATAAATTAATAATCAACAACATCTCTGTAAACGAAAATATTTGTGTTACATAATCTATGCATAGATGATTGTCAACCCCCTGTCTTTCTGAAGGGATGGCCCCTTTTCATATCACGGGCGGGACTTTCCATGGAATATTACAGAAAGCCCGCGAAATACGCGAAGTCACGTGGGACCTTGTTGGGTTTTCAGTTTCAGTTTGGACGTCAGGCAGATAAGATGTTACTACTTTAGCTGAGACTCACTGCACACGCGCGCTGTTATTAGTTAGAGAAAAATGTTTAGTTAAGTAAATAAAGGTTTAAATAAATAATATGGTTTTGTGGTTGATGAATGTTGTGGCAACAAGACTGACCTAAAAGACCAGACACGAAGTCCCCAAGACTAGGTCCAGACGCTGGAAGAAGAACGTAAGATACCAAAGATGAACAGAAGAAAAATAGAAGTAAGGAAAGAAAGGGTATACAACATTTATTTTAGAACGAAAATTCTTTCTAATAAAAAATAATTATAATAAAAAAAAACTTGATTCAAGTGACAATACTGATCATTTCTATATAAAAGAGTGAACAAATGAATCAAATAATTATAATGACAATTAGTGAGAGCCCTGAGCTTGTTTCTCTGCAACGAGCCGCTCCCATCTTGAGACCTGTCAAGAGGCACAGAAGTCACTTTTCAAAATAAGACCTCAACATTTAGACTGATAATCAATAATTTTTTTTTTTAAATTCAAACGTTCTGTGCGGCCGGTACCTAATGGCCCGCGGCCCGGTATCTTTGTTCTGGCAAAAAGAATTTTAAAATCACATTTAGACTTCCGATACCATGAGGGACAATATTCAACGTGGACCCTCGATATATTAAATTCTTTTATTTTTGTTACATAATCTATGCAGCTGCATAAGATTATTGTCAATCCCCTGTATTTCTAAAGGGATGGCCCTTTTCATACCATGGGTGGGACTTTCCATGGAATAGTACAGAAAGCCTGCCAAATTACGTGAAGTAACGTGGGACCTGGTTGGGTCCTCAGTTTTTCAGTTGGACGTCGGGCAGAGAGGATGTCCTGCCTTAACCTGGAACTCACACTGCATACGCGCGCTATGTTAGTCAGATGTTAGTTACATGAAATGTTTAGTTAAGGAAATGAAAGTTTAAGAAAAATAACACGGTCTTGTGATTAATAAATGTCTTGGTAACAAGACTGATTTAAGAGAAGAAATGAGTTAAGTGCGGCGACCACAAAGACGAAGTTACCAAGACGAAGTCACCAAGACGAAGTCACCAAGACGAAGTCAAGACGATAGAAGAGACTTAAGATGTCAAAGACGCCAGGAGAAGAAGTAAGAAAGTAAGTAAAGAAGAAGAGTATGCAACATTTTTATTATATGAAACTAACCAACCAACAAACCTATCATGTACTTTCCTCGATACGCCCTGTTTGATACGTTAATTTGAGAAAAAATGTATAAAATTCAATAAGACAATGGAAAGAAAGCAAAAAAATAATAAGGTTTATATTTCAATCAAAACTTGAAGAATACTTACAAGTAGTTTTGTACTTACGTGTCTATCGAATGTTTTCATCATCGAAAATTTGATTTTTGGAATTGGATTTTTGTACTCTATATTTGGAAAAATCGCATTGCTTCCATAACTAACGTTATTATATTTGGTGATTTTTTTGTCCTATAATCTTATTATAATGGAGATTGTGCATTTCTGTCTGTAAGCGAAACTATATTACTACACGATTCCCTTAGTTATTTACGTAATATATCTTAATGATTTTATTTCTATTCAAGCCTCAATAATTAATAAAATTGTTTTATATTATTAATACTGTGGACCATATCTACATACTAATAATATGCAATTATATTTATATATACAACAAAATAATTTACAGAGCTAATTTGTATATTGATATTAAAAAATTGATTTTAATAAATATTGGCTTAGTATTATTAATTTCTAATTGTTTGGTTTTATCTTAATGTATATGAGAAAAATCACGGGGATATATCTTAATGAAATCCATTAACAAGAAGAACTAACTGTAAATTTATTCTTTACTTCCTATTTTAACTAAATATCTAATTTAGAATAATTTAGCAATGAAAGACGGGCGTGATGGAAGAGTAAATTTCAGTTGTTATATTTTTTGATTATGCTGTTGTATACCCTTTCTTTACTTCTATCATTCTTCTGCTCATCTTTGGTATCTTACATTCTCCTTCTAGCGTCTGGACTTCGATTTCTCTGTTCTTGCTGGTTTGGTCGTCCTTGATTCATTTCTTCTTCTAGGTGATTCTTATTGCCAAGACATTCATCATATTATCTATTTAAACTTTGATTTTCTTAACTAAAAATTTTCCCCTAACTAAACACAGCGCGCGTGTGCAGTGAGCACCAGCTAAAGCAGATATATCTTCTCTGCCTGACGTCAAAATACTGAGAACCAGCCAGATCCCACGTGACTTCACGTATTTCGCGGCTTTCTGTAATATTCCAAGGAAAGTCCGCCCGTGATATGAAAAGGGGCCATCCCTTCAGAAATACAGGGGGGTTGACAATAATCTATGCATAGATTATTATGTAACAATACATCCTTCTGTTTCAATTTTCTCATCAGCATTCTTATTTAGTTTCATTATTTAGTTATAATTTAATATAGTATTTTATTAACTTAAATACTTGCACCTGTTCATATCTATCTTTCTATCTATCTGAATCAGTGTATATCTATCTATCTCTCTCTCTCTCTCTTCTCTCTCTCTCTCTCTCTCTATATATATATATATATATATATATATATATATATATATATATATATATATATATATATTTGTATATGTATAAGTATTAACTTACCGGTGGTATAAGAACGATCGTTGGAAGCGCACAATATCCAGAGGTTAAGGTTGAGAAAAAACAAATACAAAGTGCTCAATACAATGTAGAGCATAAATTTATTTAAGAATGGAAAGGAGTAACCTACTCGAGTTTCATCGATAGATTCTTCATGGTTACTTTAAATTAATCGAGTTTACGATTCATCTTAGGTGTTATAAACATGCCCGTTGGAATGGGACTTAACTTTTAATATATATATATATATATGATTCAGGTTCTATCTATCTGTTCATATCTATCTATCTATCTATCTATGTGAAATGCGACTTGCGTTGAACAATAACTACTGAACTACCTTGGTGGTGCCTCACTATTTTACCCATAATTGGAGGGCTATCTATCTATCTCAGCCTGTTCATCTATCTATCTATCTATCTATCTATCTATCTGGGCATCTTATATATTACTAGTATGTGTAATTTTCTTTACAGTTGAATGATTTTGGACAGTCCTGTCACACAGCCAAATTCTTGGTGAGTAATCGTTAGCATAATCTTTATATCAAGTCGTGTTCCTTAATTGTACAACCGTTATCATGTTGCAACACCCTCTAGTTAAAAATGAGACCCTCCAAGATGAAATCAAAAATGTAAATCCTGATTATCTGGTGTTGCTTATCCATCGATTTTTTTTATTTCTTATGAGTCTCAATCACCTTAGTTAAATTATGGACTATTCTGTTTTTGTTATAAAGAAAGAAAATGGAAGAAAAACAGACAATCTACACGAAGATAGAAAGACAGAAAGAAGAAAAGTGATGGGGAAAATAAAGAGAGTGGGTGAGTGCGCGGAGTGATAACATAAATCTGTTTTAATGGACATAATGAAAAGATGAAAAGAATGAAAAAAAAAAAAGAAAGTGAGAGAGAGAGTTAAATCAAAATATAATACTTTTTACATATTGAAGTATTTGAGCAATAGCTCTTAAGTAAACATATCTAACGTTTTAATAAGGAAAAATCATACTTGTATATCAACAGGTTCCTGCTAGTAAACGGTTAATGTTTTCTTCTCTATCTATGATACCACGTTTTTAATATACCAAGTTTAAATGGAGGCATCTCTACCGTACCCTGTATTTTATTTTTTTATTTGTCCGTATTTTAGCGAGAAGAGGCTACCCAGCGTCGACGGTAGAGTGAGTTGTACAAAAAATCTGGTGTATTGATTGTTTACTTTTGAGATTTACAAATGCTGAACATTTTTAAGTAGAATTTCAATGCTATTTCTATGTAATGTTTTAATTTTTACATATTCTGTACAATAAATCAAGTCTTCCTAATTTTTACACATAAAACAGCATACGCTGAGTATTTACTGTGTATAGCTTTATGCTCTGTCGTTAATTGTTTTATGTTCGTTAATTTCATCCGGACATACATACATACATACACACAAACTGGGCTTATATTATGGTGAAAAAATTTGTCCAATATTTAACTAGTCTGCAGATTCATTTCAACTGAATAGCAAGTTCGATCCTCGCTAGATGCCTTATAAGATACCCACATAAAAAAAGATCATGTGTTAAGGTATTACCATGTACCCCTTTACATTATGTTATGGGGAGTTTGCCCCTATTTTACGCGCATATGTAATTGGATACATTAAAATAATTTAAGTTTTCTGAAAAAAAGTTAATTTTACAACGTGATAAGTTTAAGTTTATAATGTTAAGTATCTGGGTCGGCATCCTTCTTAGTTCCAGATGTGTAAGTAAGTTAGCAGCCAATAGAATCCGGTGTTTAAGTATTCTTTGTAGCCGATGTCCAAGATTAATCCAAAAAGCAATGAGCCAAGGTTAAGAATCAGACCTCTATATGTACACCAACAGCGCAGCAGCCGTGCCAGTGATTTGGCAATAGGAATGCCCTTCGGTTGGTCACGTGGTATTCAACGAGTCTATATTTAGGAGTATGGCATCTATCACACGCCTTATATCTTAAAAACTGGCAACATATTTAATTATGTAACAACAAAGATAATCGAATAAATATTAGTTTAGATATTAGCAACAATAGAAACACTGGGTTAAATTCCATTTGAAAATATGTATCGCCATCGGATTGTATAACAAATCATCCAATATTTTCCGTCATTAGAAAATAGCTCTGATATTTGAAAATTCCAATATTTTAAATTTTAACTTAATAATCCCGTTAGACTAATGACAAAATAAAATTATAAAAAGGCACATAGAGCTGAAAACTTCTGTGGAGTCTTACTCTCTTCCCCACTTCGACAGAGAATGGAGCTGATGCTCCTAATTCGACAGTGGGAACGGATGCTCTTCCCAACTCGACACAATGGGGAGAACTGCTGTCCGAAAACATAAATACGGGAATCAACAGGTGCGTCTATTTTTCGTTCATATTTTCTCTCTCCCTACTCAATACGACACAAGTTTCAATCACAGACATTGTGTTATCAAAAAACTCTCGACATTTGACATATCCAATCACACAAATATAAACCAATACATGGCAATTACACCACACAACTACGTACAGACACATACAGTCTGCAACACGCTGAAAGGACAACAATACCAATTTTGTATTATGTATATTTAAAGTCTGCTTTACTTGTATAAATTTTATCTTCTTCTGCTTTTGTTTTTACGGAAACTACATTACGAGTTCTTATATTACATTTAAATTGCTTCGGTTTGATTTCAAAACCTCGGATTCTTCTCAATACATTACACACATACAGCTACCGATATACGGCCACTACAATGTACTAGAAGCATTACAAACAAATACTAGAAGATACAACAGACAAGCCAACGAGCAGGCAACAGAAGGCAAGCAAGTATCAACTACTCGACAAGATAAAACAAACCCTCTACAATTACAATATTCTCCTAAACAAGCTAAGTAAAACACTTTGTCCACTATACATATTGTTTACTTCAACCCGCTGACGAATGAGGCTTTTAGCAAATTTCAATGAGCGTGTACAACTTCTAGTGAACTTTTACAAACTCTTACACCATCACACCACGTGTGAAACCTTTACAAATTTGCACCATAAATTTGTCAACCCAAAATAAATTACATTATATTTTGCTGGTGTCCTTTCCTTTCCGACAGAAATATTACCTTTTGACCCTGCAGAACTAATAAAAGCTGGTCATTTATTTAGTATACCAGATCCATAAAATAAGAAAAAACAATACTTGTAGAACGAAGCCCATGTCATATATCAGCTTTGGTCCATGTCAAACAGTCGCCATCCTACCACATCGATTCAACTAGAGTCTGAGGTACATGTAAAAGGAAAAGTGGACAAAAAAGTAATGACTACAAACAAGTAAGCGAGAGAAATATTTCGTTCCGCTTTACCGAGGAACTTCGATGCAGTCTAATTTTATTCAAAACAGGTACTACAGGCCGAAAATAAATAAGATCAATCAAGAATCATGGTTAAAAAAATTGCACACCATAATTTAAAAAATTAAAAATTAAAAAAGTCCCCAGCCAATTAATAAAATATTGACTACCTCCCCGATTTATTTCATCTCTCTCTTCCACACTCAAAGATCAAAATTCCTATCCACACTACCAAAAACGACGGCCTAATTTTGTGCCACCTAGCTACCATTGAACTAATGGCCTAACTTAGTGCACACCTCTATCTACATCTTTTCTATTATCACATCTCCATGCAAAATCAAAACTCTCTCCTGACCAACACGAATTTTAACGCATTCCAAACACCCCTTTCCTATACAGCACCTATGGCAACCTCCTTCAATATTATCTCCAGCACAAACTACACATTCTTGATTTTCCCCTTCAACTTTCAAATGATAGATATCTTAGATAACAATCTTCACTAACTTTCCCTTACCCTTGAATTTCTCCCAACTCACCTTTCTCTCTCTATAAAATACAGATGTTACGCTACCTTTGTTTTGAATAAATAGACTGAGAAGTTCTCGCGTAAAGCGGAACGAAATATTTTCTTCCTTCTCTACTTGGTTGAGTCATTATTTTTTGTCGCACTTTTCTCTTTACTTTACCCTATACTGTGCGATTTGCTTTCTCCAACCCTCTATACTTCATTTTAAGTTAGTTCCGCAGCTCATTATAACTGAATCGTGAGTTTAATCCTCATGGGGTGCCCCATTTAAATCCTTGTAATAAATAGAACTTGCATGAATCAGCTACTCGAAAAGAATGTTATGTCATCTACTCCTAAAATATTAAATGAAAAAATCCTGTTGTATATTCAGTAGAATTTTATTTTCAATTCCCTTCATAATAAAATATAAATCAAGATTTTCATTTATTTTGCTCAAATCAATCCATATATATGTGATGAACGGGTATTATATATATTACAAACTATTAATTCATCCTGCCTGTTGTGTCCCCGTAGGCTTTATCAAAATTCTTAAAAGTTGTATTAACCCATGGGTCACATGGATTAGCTCTAAGAACTGGCTCGAGCAAATTAGTTCATTTAAATGACCCGTATGTTTTGAATGGGTCGTATGTGCTGACACACGCGTGATTCCAGCGATTCTCAGGAAGTTACATATGAAACCATCATAGACACTCACCTACATTTAGAGGAAAGAAAATCCACTTACCCATCCTCCAGAGCGCCACCCCCCTGTCCCTAACTGACAACCTACTGCTTTTCACACATTCTGAAATGTCCTTCGTTGAACGCTAGAACTAGCTGTTGTCTGTATGATGGTCTAAATGGCCGAAACGTGTTGCATCGTCGACATAAACATCCAGTTTCCATAAATCCGCGTGTTTGTCTCTTTTCTCCACATATGAAAATAGTAAATACACACAATCAGGTATGTTGCTAGATGTACAATCTTGTAAGGATCTACATCAGCGTGTCACATTATTTTTTGCCAACCACGGACCGGTTTTTTTTCATTAAGACTGATTTCACGGACCGGCTTCATTATGCTCCGGCCTACAATTTTGCTCGATGTAATTATATTATGAAGTAATCTAAATAAGCTACGCCAGTGGTCTTATGGTCAAAATGCAACATCAACACGACAATAACAATCTTTGTTCATAAATTAATAATCAAAACATCTCTGTAAACGAAAATATTTTATGTTAACATAATCTATCGCTAGATGATTGTCAACCCCCTGTCTTTTGAAGGGATGGCCTTCATATCACGGGCGGGGACTTTCCATGGAATATTACAGAAAGCCGCGAAATACGCGTGAGTCACGTGGGATTGTTGGCTTTCAGTTTTCAGTTGGAGTCAGGCAGATAAGAGTTATACTCTTTAGGCTGAGACTCACTGCACACAGCGCTGTGATTAAGTTAGAGAAATGTTTAGTTAAGTAAATAAATGTTAAAAATAATACTGGTTTTGTGGTGTATGATGTCTTGCATACAAGACTGAACCTAAAAGACCAGACACGAAGTCCCCAAGAATAGGTCAGACTGCTGGATAGAAGAAGTAAGATACCAAAGATGAACAGATAGAAAAATAGAGTAAGGAAGATAAGGGTATATACACATTTATTTAGAAACAAACATTCTTTTAATAAGAATAATTATAATAAAAAAACTTGAATTCAGTGACAAACTGTGTCATTCTATATAAAAGAGGAACAATGATCAAATTTATATTATGACAAGTTAGTGAGAGCCCGGCTTGTTTTCTGCAACGAGCCGCTCCATCTTGAGACTGTCAAGAGGCACAGAAGCTTACTTTTCAAAATAAGACATCACATTTAGACTGAATATCAATAATTTTTAAAGTTAAATTCAAAGCGTTACTGGGCGGCGCCGGTCCTAATGCCCGCGCGCCCGGTATCGTTTGTTCTGCAAAAATGAATTTTAAAATCACTATTTAGACTTCGATACCATGATGGACAATATTCACGTGGACCTGCGATATATTAAATCATTTTTTATTTTTGTTACTGAATCTATGCGCTGCATAAGATTATTGTCAATCCCCTGTATTTCTAAACGGGATGCCTTTTCATACACGGGAGGATCCTTTTCCATGGAATAGTAACAGAAAGCCAGCAATTAACGTGAAGTACACGATGGACCTGGTTTGGGTCTTCAAGTTTTTCAGTTGGCGTCCGGGCAGAGAGGATGTCCTGCTTAACTGGAACTCACACTGCATACGCGCGCATTGTTAAGTCAGATGTTAGTTAATGAAATGTTTAAGTTAAGGAAATGAAAGTTTAAGAAAAAATAAACGGTCTTGTGATTAATAAATGTCTGGTACAAGGGATGACCTTTATAATGGTAGTGCGGGACCACAGGAATATACAGAAGTCCACAAGATCGAGTCACCTGGGAATGTAGCTCGATTCAGTAAGACGTGGGCAGAGACGATGTACGCCACTGAGAATAACACGGTTGAAAGAATTCTGACAACATAGGAAGAAAAGAAGTGCGACCGAATACCGCGGAGTCCAAGTAAGCACAAGAGAAGTCATGACATAGGAACGATGAGCAACGCCATTTTGAAAGAAGTAGAAGTAATAAGATAGGGTTGAACATTATTAAACTAACAACCAGCAAACCTATCAATGTATTTCCTGATACGCCCTGTTGATACGTTAATTTGAGAAACAAAATGTATAAAATTCAATAAGACATGGAAAAGAAGCAAAAAAAATATAATAGTTTATATTTCAATGCAAAACTTGAAGAATACTTACACAGTAGTTTTGTCACTTCGTGTCTATGAATGTTTTCGTATCGAATAATTTGCTTTTTGGAAACTTGGAAGTTTTGGTGTACTCATATATTGGAAAAATCGTATTGCTTCCATAACTACATATTATATTTGGTGATTTTTTTTGTCCTAATAATCTTATTATAATGAGAGATTGTGTGCATTTCTGTCTGTAAGGAATACTATATTACACACGATTCCTTAGTATACGTCTATAATCTTTATGATTTTATTCTATTCAAGCCTCAATAATTAATAAACTTTGATTTTACTTAATAAATACTGTGGCATATCTAATACTAATAATATGCAAAATTATTTTATAATATACAGACAAAATATTTACAGAGCTAATTTGTTAATTTTGATATTAAAAATTGATTTTTAATAAATATGTGGCTTAGTATTATTAATTTCGCAATGTGTTTGGTTTTAAATCTTCATAAATATGAGAAAATCACGGGGATCAATCTTAATGAAATCCCATTTAACAAGAGAAAAAACTAACTGTGAAATTTATTCTTTACTTCTATTAAAACTAAAATCTATTTAGAATAATTTAGAGCAATGAAAGACTGGCGATGATGGAAGAGTAATTTCAGTTGTTATATTTTTGTTATACTTGTTGATCCACTTTTCTTACTTCTATTATTCTTCTGCCATCTTTGGTATTTACATTCTCTATCTATGCGTTCTGGACTTCGTATTTCTCTGTTCTTGCTGGTTGGTCGCCTTGAACTTCTTTCTTCTTCTAGGTGATCTTTGCGCAAGACATCTATCAACACAAAACCATATTATCTTTTTAAACTTTGAATTTTTTAACCTAAAAATTTTCGCCCTAACTAAACACAGGCGCGTGTGGCAGTGAGCACCAGCTAAAGCAGATATTCTTCTCTGCCTGACGTCACACTGAACTAGAACACAGGTCCACGTGACTCGTATTTTCGCGGGCTTTCTGTAATATTCCATGGCAAAGCGCGCCGTGATATGAAAGAGGGGCCATCCTTCAGAAATACAGGGGGGTTGACAATAATCTATGGCATATATTATGTAAGCATACCTTTCTGTTTCATTTCTCATCGATTTTATTTAGTTGCATATTAGTTCATTTAATTTACAATATATTTTATTAACAACAAAACTACAATACTGCACGCTGTTTATATCTATCTTTTATCTAGTCTTGAATCAGTGTCATATCTATCTAATCTTCCTCTCTCTCTCTTCTTCTCTCTCTCTATATATATATATATAATATATTTATAATATATATATATATATATATATAGTATTTGTATATGTATAAGTATTAACTTACAGGTGGGTATAAGAACGATCGTCTGAAGCGCAACAATATCCAGAGGTAAGGTGCAGAAAAACAAAATACAAAGTGCTCAATACAAGTGTAGTAGCATAAATTTAATTTAACAATGGAAGGAGTAACCTAAACTCCCGAGTTTCATCGATATGATTCTCATGGTTACTTTAATTAATCGAGTTTAGATTCATCTTAGGTGTTATAAAACATTTGCCCGCTTTGGATGGGACTTAACTTTTAATATATATATAATATTGAATCTCTAGGTTCTATTATCTTCTTCTATTATCTATTATCTACTATTCATATTGAAATGCGCACTTGCGTTGCCAAAATTACTGAAACTGGCTGTTGGATTCTCACTGAGTCCTCCTATTTTACCCATAATGAGGGCTATCTATCTATCTCAGCCTGTTATACTATATCTATCTATCTATCTATCTATGGGCATCGTTATATATTATCTAGTATGTGTAACTTTTCTTACAGTGAATGTTTTGGAGCAGTCGTGTCACACAGCCAATTCTTGGTGAGCATATCGTTACAAATAATCTTAATTATAAGTCGTGTTCTCTAATTGTACAGACGTTATCATGTTGCAACACCCTCCTAGTTAAAAAATGAGACCCTCCAAGATGAAATCAAAAATGTTAAATAACTGATTATTGTCGTTGTTATCATCGATTTTTTTAGTAATAACAAAGGGAATTGTGACTTATGTTGTAGTAGTATAGTTTCGGTTACTGACAGACAAACCCACAATCTCCATTATAATAAGATATCTAGAATAATGTTTGCCTCGCACGATCATCTTAGACCCAATGAAAGGTTTTTTTCAGAGGCAAACATTATTGAGAGGTAGAGTCGGTGTATTCTACACCACCAGCCGACAAGGTGGTCTAAAACAAATGATAATCATTTGTAAAAATGATATATTCAAGTAACTATTCTTAATAAAAATTTCAAACATAATTATATGGTTAAGTATTATTACCATGTTACATAATCATTTATTTGCACACAGATAAATGGCTTCAAAATATCAAATTAAATAAAGTTTGAACATAGATTTAGGGTTTAATTATTGCAAGCAATTTCAATTAACTTTTGTAAATAATTAGAGCTTCAATTAAGTATTCCTAATACAGATAATGGGTACACAGTTATGTAGCTTTACGTATGATTATCTTACACACATATCTCATCAATGGTAAGTCCCAACCCCTTTTTATCATATGGGTGCTAGACGGTGGCTGCGGGTCTACATGTCCTGGGAATGACGTTAAACTCTGTCTGTGGCGAGGTTCCAGTTTTGGAGGTTTGAGGAATGTGGAGCACCCCTTCATCACCATTGCTCCCTGGTCCACTCTGACCCGGAGTGGTAGTACCTGTTAGGGTCCCATCTATGGGTTAAATAGAAAATGTATTTATAAAAAATGTATTATCCATTAAGAATTTGATTTATTTCAAAACTTTATGTACAAAGATAGGACCCTTCTTTATTTTCTTCGGTGTGTGGGTGGTGAAGGCGCAGATCTTCACAATGAAAATGCCGGTGGCTGGCTAAGAGCGCAGTGTTCACACTGAGTGCCCGAGAGGTGTTGCTGACGGGAGACGTGAAGTGTCCTTTTTGGCTGCTGGCTGGCATCTCTGTGTGTCGGCTCGAATCTTCTCGCCTTTATATTGATAGATACGCCTGCGCATCTTTATCTTTTGATCTGGTAATGGACATTTGTTATGTATTTTCTTTATCTTCTCCCTACGTCCTTGACCGGAAACCTTCTCTTCCGCTTTCTCTTTCTTTTAATATATATTTTTATCTTTCTCTTTGTCCCTCTGCCGGAAACTCCGTTTTCCGGGCGAGGACAATACAACATAGATACAAATATTGCCATAACCAATTATATTTATTGTTATAGGTGATGTGGAATGTGCCGACAGGTTACTATAAATAACAGGGATAATTGTGGCTTAGCAGTAAGCCAATGCGAGTGTACCAATAACTCTGTTCGTCGGACGAAATTTCCACATCTCTCTATTGTATTTGTCTACTTTCTGTTTAAACATTTTTCTACATTTGTTACCCGTCGTTTTGTTCTTATTTGACCCCTTTAAAACCTCACAACATTTATAAAATATTATTTTTCTTCTAAGCAAAAGATACTGCCCAACAAGACATAATTGGAAAAACATAATACATATTTACCCAGTTCCTCTACGATGAGCAGGATGTGACACAAGATCCCTCTCCGTTTTTAGCGGAGTAAAGCTGGTTTTAAATTTTCTTCACGTAGACTAGTTGCCAAATTAATTACTCTCTCTCTCTTCTTTCATTCTATATCTCTCTCTCTCTTTTCTATACTCTCCTCTTTCTTTTCTCTTTCATTATATACTCTCTCTCTCTTCTTTCTTCTCTTTCATTCATCTCTTCTCTTCTCTCTTTCATTCTATACTCACTCTTCTCTCTCTCTCTTTTTCATTCTATACTATCTCTCTCTTTCTTCTCTCTTTCATTCTATACTCTCTCTCTCTTCTCTCCTTTCTTCTCTCTTTTTCATTCTATACTCTCTCTCTCTTTCTTCTCTCTTTTTTATTCTATACTCACTCTCTCTCTCTTTCTTTCATTCTATACTCTCTCTTTCTTCTCTCTCTTTCATTCTATACTCTCTCTCTCTCTTTCTTCTCTCTTTCATTTCTAAAGAATCCAGTCTGCCCTATATTTTACCCATAGCTGGAAGGGGAACAGAAGGATTCATTGCTTTCTCTAAACCAGTAGCGTGAAAGGACACTCAAAGTTATCCTGGGTTTGACATCAAACTGCATCTGATGGTGAATTACTAATTGTGGAGTACCTCTTCATCACCATTACTCCCTGGTCACTCTGACCCGGAGTGGTAGTACCTGTTAAGTTTCCATCTATGGGTTAAATAGAAAAAATGTGCGTATAAAAAACAATTGAGTATCCATTAAGAACGAATTTATTTTAACTTTGTCGGCATTAAATGACCCACTGAGATTGATATGCCGTAAAACAACCAAACCAAACCATTAAAAATAAAAAGCAAACCAAACTTAAGTCTCCGTGATAATGGCTGCAAAGATCGAGTATGTGTCGGTTCTCGCCTACGCATGCGCTGCTTAATTTCCGATATTTTTCTTTACGCTACTTGGACCCTGCAGAACTAATAAACAGCTGTCATTATTTAGTAATACCAGATCCATAAAATAAAGAAAAACAATCACTTGTCAGAGAAGCCCCACGTCATATATCAGCTGGTCATGTCAACTAGTGGCCATCCTACCCAATCGCATTCAACTAGGTCAGGTAATGTAAAAGGAAAAGTGGACAAAAATAATGACTCAAACAAGTAGAGTACGAGAGAAATATTTCGTTCCGCTTTACGCGAGGAACTTCATCAGTCTAATTTATTCAAACAAGGTACGTACACCCGAAAATAAAATTAAGATCATTAAGAATATGGTTAAAAAATGCAGCACCATAATTTAAAAAATTTTAAAAATTAAAAAGTCCCAGCCAATTATATAAATATTGACTACCCAACCCGATTTCATTTCATCTCTTCTCCCTCCACACTCAAAGAATCAAAATTCCTATCCACACCTACCATAAAACTGACGGCCTAATTTTGTGCCACCTAGCATACCATGAAACTAATGGCCTAACTTAGTGCCACCAACCTCATCTCTACATCTTTTCCGTTATCATCTCCATGCAATAAATCAAAAACTCTCTCCTGACCAACCACGAATTTTAACCTACTTTAACAACCCCCTTTCCTAACAAGCACCTAGCAACTCCTCATATTATCTTCCAGCACAAACTACAATCCTCTGATCTTTCCCCCTTCACTTTCAATGATAGATATCTCTGATCAACCAAATCTTCACTAACTTTCCCTTACCCTGAATTTCATCCCCAACTCACTTCTCTTCTATAAATACAAATGTACGTACTTGTTTTTTGAATAAATTAGACTGATGAAGTTCCTCGCGTTAAAGCGGAACGAAATATTTCTCTCCTTCTTCTACTTGTTTGAGTCATTATTCTTTGTCCACTTTTCCTTTTACTTTACCTCATACTGTCGGATTTTTCTCCAACCCTCCTATCTTCATTTTAAAGTTAGTTCCGCAGATCCATTATAACTGAATCGTGAGTTAAATCCTCATGGGGTGCCCCATTAAATCCCTATGTAATAAAATAGACCTTGCATTGATCCAGCTACTCTGAAAAGAAATGTTAATGTCTACTATCTAAAATATTAAATGGAAAAAAATCCATGCTGTTATCATTTAAATTTTATTTTTAATTACCTTCATATAAAAAATATAAATCAAATCTTCATTATTTTTTGCTCAAAAAACCAATATATAATGATACGGGATTTATATATTACAAACTATTAAATTCATCTCCATCTTGTGGTCCCCGAGGCTTTTATTCAAAATTCTAAATGTATTAACCCCCATGGGTCTACATGGATTACTCTAAGAAACTGTGCTAGAGTCAGATCATTAGTTCATTTAAATGACCCGTATGTTTTGAATGGGTCGTATGTGCCTGACACAGCGTGATTCCAGCGATTCTCAGGAAGTTACATATGAAACCATATAGCACTCCCGATTTAGAGGGAAGAAAATCCACTATCCCATCTTCCCAGCCACCCTGTCCCTACTGACAACCTACTGCTTTCACCATTCTGAAAATTTCCTTCGTTGAAGCTAGAACTAGGCTGTTTGGTCCTGATGATGGTCTAAATGGCCGAAACGTTGCATCGTGACAATAAACATCCAGTTTCCATAACATCCCGTGTTTGTCTACTTTTCTCCACATATGAAAACTAGTAAAATACACACAATCAGGTAGTTTGCTAGATGTACAATATCTTGTAAGGAGTCTACATCAGCGTTCCCCAACATTTTTTTTTGCACCACGGACCGGTTTCATCTAAGACAATATTTCACGGACCGGCCTTCATATGCTCCGGCCTACATTTGCTCGATAATAGTTAATGAAGTAATCTAATAATAATCATCCGCAGTGGTCTTATGTCAAATGCAAACATCAACAGACAATAAACAATCTTTGTTCATAAATTAATAATCAACAACATCTCTGTAAACGAAAATATTTGTGTTACATAATCTATGCATAGATGATTGTCAACCCCCTGTCTTTCTGAAGGGATGGCCCCTTTTCATATCACGGGCGGGACTTTCCATGGAATATTACAGAAAGCCGCGAAATACGCGAAGTCACGTGGGACCTGGTTGGCTTTCAGTTTTCAGTTTGGACGTCAGGCAGATAAGATGTTACTACTTTAGCTGAGACTCACTGCACACGTGCGCTGTTATTAGTTAGAGAAAAGTTTAGTTAGAAATAAAGGTTTAAATAAATAATATGGTTTTGTGGTTGATGAATGTTTGGCAACAAGACTGACCTAAAAGACCAGACACGAAGTCCCCAAGACTAGGTCCAGACGCTGGAAGAAGAACGTAAGATACCAAAGATGAACAGAAGAAAAATAGAAGTAAGGAAAGAAAGGGTATACAACATTTATTTTAGAACAAACATTCTTTCTAATAAGAAATAATTATAATAAAAAAACTCGATTCAAGTGACAATACTGATCATTTCTATATAAAAGAGTGAACAAGTGAATCAAATAATTATAATGACAATTAGTGAGAGCCCTGAGCTTGTTTCTCTGCAACGAGCCGCTCCCATCTTGAGACCTGTCAAGAGGCACAGAAGTTACTTTTCAAAATAAGACCTCAACATTTAGACTGATAATCAATAATTTTTTTTTTAAATTCAAACGTTCTGTGCGGCCCGGTACCTAATGGCCCGCGGCCCGGTATCTTTGTTCTGGCAAAAAGAATTTTAAAATCACATTTAGACTTCCGATACCATGAGGGACAATATTCAACGTGGACCCTCGATATATTAAATTCTTTTATTTTTGTTACATAATCTATGCAGGCTGCATAAGATTATTGTCAATCCCCTGTATTTCTAAAGGGATGGCCCTTTTCATACCATGGGTGGGACTTTCCATGGAATAGTACAGAAAGCCTGCCAAATTACGTGAAGTAACGTGGGACCTGGTTGGGTCCTCAGTTTTTCAGTTGGACGTCGGGCAGAGAGGATGTCCTGCCTTAACTGGAACTCACACTGCATACGCGCGCTATGTTAGTCAGATGTTAGTTACATGAAATGTTTAGTTAAGGAAATGAAAGTTTAAGAAAAATAACACGGTCTTGTGATTAATAAATGTCTTGGTAACAAGACTGATTTAAGAGAAGAAATGAGTTAAGTGCGGCCGACCACAAAGACGAAGTTACCAAGACGAAGTCACCAAGACGAAGTCACCAAGACGAAGTCAAGACGATAGAAGAGACTTAAGATGTCAAAGACGCCAGGAGAAGAAGTAAGAAAGTAAGTAAAGAAGAAGAGTATGCAACATTTTTTATTATATGAAACTAACCAACCAACAAACCTATCATGTACTTTCCTCGATACGCCCTGTTTGATACGTTAATTTGAGAAAAAATGTATAAAATTCAATAAGACAATGGAAAGAAAGCAAAAAAATAATAAGGTTTATATTTCAATCAAAACTTGAAGAATACTTACAAGTAGTTTTGTACTTACGTGTCTATCGAATGTTTTCATCATCGAAAATTTGATTTTTGGAATTGGATTTTGTACTCTATATTTGGAAAAATCGTATTGCTTCCATAACTAACATTATTATATTTGGTGATTTTTTTTGTCCTATAATCTTATTATAATAGAGATTGTGCATTTCTGTCTGTAAGGGAAACTATATTCTACACGATTCCCTTAGTTATTTACGTCATATCTCTTAATGATTTTATTTCTATTCAAGCCTCAATAATTAATAAAATTGTTTTACATTATTAATACTGTGGACCATATCTACATACTAAGAATATGCAATTATGTTTATATATACAACAAAATAATTTACAGAGCTAATTTGTATATTGATATTAAAAAATTGATTTTAATAAATATTGGGCTTAGTATTATTAATTTCTAATTGTTTGGTTTTATCTTAATGTATATGAGAAAAATCACGGGGATATATCTTAATGAAATCCATTAACAAGAAGAACTAACTGTAAATTTATTCTTTACTTCCTATTTTAACTAAATATCTAATTTAGAATAATTTAGCAATGAAAGACGGGCGTGATGGAAGAGTAAATTTCAGTTGTTATATTTTTTGATTATGCTGTTGTATACCCTTTCTTTACTTCTATCATTCTTCTGCTCATCTTTGGTATCTTACATTCTCCTTCTAGCGTCTGGACTTCGATTTCTCTGTTCTTGCTGGTTGGTCGTCCTTGATTCATTTCTTCTTCTAGGTGATTCTTATTGCCAAGACATTCATCAACAACAAAACCATATTATCTATTTAAACTTTGATTTTCTTAACTAAAAATTTTCCCCTAACTAAACACAGCGCGCGTGTGCAGTGAGCACCAGCTAAAGCAGATATATCTTCTCTGCCTGACGTCAAAGCTGATACTGAGAACCAGCCAGATCCCACGTGACTTCACGTATTTCGCGGGCTTTCTGTAATATTCCAAGGAAAGTCCCGCCCGTGATATGAAAAGGGGCCATCCCTTCAGAAATACAGGGGGGTTGACAATAATCTATGCATAGATTATGTAACAATACATCCTTCTGTTTCAATTTTCTCATCAGCATTCTTATTTAGTTTCATTATTTAGTTATAATTTAATATAGTATTTTATTACACCAAAACTTAAATACTTGCACCTGTTCATATCTATCTTTCTATCTATCTGAATCAGTGTATATCTATCTATCTCTCTCTCTCTCTCTCTCTCTCTCTCTCTCTCTCTATATATATATATATATATATATATATATATATATATATATATATATATATATATATATTTGTATATGTATAAGTATTAACTTACCGGTGGGTATAAGAACGATCGTTGGAAGCGCACAATATCCAGAGGTTAAGGTTGAGAAAAAACAAATACAAAGTGCTCAATACAATGTAGAGCATAAATTTATTTAAGAATGGAAAGGAGTAACCTACTCGAGTTTCATCGATAGATTCTTCATGGTTACTTTAAATTAATCGAGTTTACGATTCATCTTAGGTGTTATAAACATGCCCGTTGGAATGGGACTTAACTTTTAATATATATATATATATATGATTCAGGTTCTATCTATCTGTTCATATCTATCTATCTATCTATGTGAAATGCGACTTGCGTTGAACAATAACTACTGAACTACCTTGGCTGATTGGATTCTCACTGAGTGCCTCACTATTTACCCATAATTGGAGGGCTATCTATCTATCTCAGCCTGTTCATCTATCTATCTATCTATCTATCTATCTATCTGGGCATCTTATATATTTACTAGTATGTGTAATTTTCTTTACAGTTGAATGATTTTTGGACAGTCCTGTCACACAGCCAAATTCTTGGTGAGTAATCGTTAGCATAATCTTTATATCAAGTCGTGTTCCTTAATTGTACAACCGTTATCATGTTGCAACACCCTCTAGTTAAAAATGAGACCCTCCAAGATGAAATCAAAAATGTAAATCCTGATTATCTGGTGTTGCTTATCCATCGATTTTTTTATTTCTTATGAGTCTCATCACCTTAGTTAAATTATGGACTATTCTGTTTTTGTTATAAAGAAAGAAATGGAAGAAAAACAGACAATCTACACGAAGATAAGAAAGACAGAAAGAATGAAAGTGAGTGGGGGAAAGATAAAGAGAGTGGGTGAGTGCGCGGAGTGATAACATAAATCTGTTTTAATGGAACATAATGAAAAGATGAAAAGAATGAAAAAAAAAAGAAAGTGAGAGAGAGAGTTAAATCAAAAATATAATACTTTTTACATATTGAAGTATTTAGCAATAGCTCTTAAGTAAACATATCTAACGTTTTAATAAGGAAAATATCATACTATGTATATCAACAGGTCCTGCTAGTAAACGGTTAATTTTCTTCTCTATCTATGATACCACGTTTTTATATACCAAGTTTATAATGGAGGCATCTCTACCGTACCCTGTATTTTTATTTTTTTTTATTTGTCCGTATTTTAGACGAGAAGAGGCTACCCAGCGTCGACTGGGTAGAGTGAGTTGTACAAAAAATCTTGGTGTATTGATTTGTTTACTTTTGAGATTTACAAATGCTGAACATTTTTAAGTAGAATTTCAATGCTATTTCTATGTATATTTTAATTTTTACATATCTGTACATATAAATCAAGTCTTCCTAATTTTTACACATAAACAGCATACGCTGATATTTACTGTGTATATATATATGCTCTGTCGTTAATTGTTTTATGTTCGTAATTTCATCCGGACATACATACATACATACACACAACTGGGCTTTATATATAGGTGAAAAAATGGTTCAATATTTAACTAGTCGTGCAGATTCATTTCAACTGAATAGCAAGTTCGATCCTCGCTAGATGCCTTATAAGATACCCACATAAAAAAGATCATGTGTTAAGGTATTTACCATGTACCCCTTTACATATGTTATGGGGAGTTTGGCCCCCCTATTTACGCGCATATGTAATTGGATACATTAAAATAATTAAGTTTTCTGAAAAAAGTAATTTTACAACTGTATAAGTTAAGTTTATAATGTTAAGTATCTGGTCGGCATCCTTAGTTCCAGATGTAGTAAGTAAGTAAGCAAGCCAATAAGAATCCGGTGTTATAGTATTCTTTGTAAGTCCGATGTCCAAGATAATCCAAATAGCAATGAGCCAAGGTTAAGAATCAGACCTCTATATGTACACCAACAGCAGCAGCAGCAGTGCCAGTGATTGGGCAATAGGAATGCCCTCGGTGGTCACGTGGTATTCAACGAGTCTATATTTAGGAGTAGGCATCTATCACACGCCTTATATCTTAAAAACTGCAACATATAATTATGTAAACAAAAGATAATCGAATAAATATTAGTTTAGAAATATTTTAGCAACAATAGAAACACTGGTTAAATTCCATTGAAAATATGTACGCCATCGGATTGTAACAAAATCATCCAATATTTCCGTCATTAGAAAATAGCTGATATTTGAAAATTCCAATATTAAATTTAACTTAATAATCCCGTAGACAATGACAAAATAAAATTATAAAAAGGCACATAGAGCTGAAAAACTTCTGTGGGAGCTTACTCTCTTCCCCACTCGACAGAGAATGGAGCTGATGCTCCTAATTCGACAGTGGGAACGGATGCTCTTCCCAACTCGACACAATGGGGAGAAGATGCTGTCCGAAAACATAAAATACGACTCAACAGGTGCGTCTATTTTTTCGTTTCATATTTTCTCTCTCTCCTACTCAATACGACACAAGTTTCAATCACAGACATTGTGTTATCAAAACTGCTACGATTTGACATATCCAATCACACAAATATAAACAATACATGAGCAATTTACAAACACAACTACGTACAGACACATACAGTCTGCAACACTGCTGAAAGGACAAAACAATACCAATTGTATTTATGTATATAAAGTTGTTTATTGTATAAATTTTATCTTCTTCTTTTGTTTTTTACGGAAACTACATTTCCGTAGTCATATACATTTAAATTGTGGTGATCAAAACTCGGATCTTCTTCAATACATTACACACACAAGCACCGAGGTAATACGGCCACTACAATGTACTAGAAGCAGTTACAACAATGTACTAGAAGATACAACAGACCAAGCCAACGAGCAGGCAACAGAAGGCAAGCAGTAACAACTACTTCGACAAGATAAAACAAACCCTCTACAAATACAATATTCTCCTAAACAAGCTAAGTAAACACTTGTCACTATACATATTTGTTTTCTCAACCCGCTGAGCGAATGAGTTTAGCAAATTTCAATGAGCGTTACAACTTCTATGAACTTTACAAACTCTTACACCATCACACACGTGTGAACCTTTACAAATTTGCACCAATAAATTGTCAACCCAAATATAAATACATTATATTTGCCTTGTGTCCTTTCCTTTCCGACAGAAATATTACCTTTTGACTTAGTTGAAAAATGGTTTGATTGTTAACTAGTCTTGTAGATTCAAGTGAATTACAAGTTCGATCCTTGCTAGATCCCCTATAAGACACCCACATAAAAAATACGTGTTAATATGGCCCCGTGGGTGGTCTTCGCGAATATAAATCAGAACTTCCAAATATTTACACAAAAAGTAAGAACCTGCAATATTTTCGCAAAATACATCTATTAGATGATTGGGGCGGGGAGTCGTCAGCGATGTTTTATACCTGGGATTGTTACGTACTGGCATCAAATTCTATATGTTATATAGCGGCTTCAAATTCACGGCACTACTTCGTGTACGTTGCGATATATATGGTCACGTAGCGAAGTATGTAGTAGTCGGACTTAGAAAATCACAACACATGGGTATTGTAAAAACTTTGAGTTTATTTCTTTAATCTCTGCCGTGGTGGGTGGCAAGTGTTGACAATGACAACTACTACTGCTGGGATGACTGGCGTTGGTGAGGTAAAGTAGACTGGTGGGTCCCACAGCCGTTGTCTGCAATGGACCGTGAGCGTCTGTCGCTGTCTTCTGTCTAACTGACCTGGGATCCCCGACTTCCTTTTATATACATCAAACGACTACGCGTTTTCTTTTGTTTTCTTTATCAGCGGACAAATCTATTTCCACACTTATTGTTACCCATCCTTCTTTGTTCGCTTTACCCGGAAAAAGCCCTTTGTTATTTTTTCGTCTTTTCTTTGTTTCGATTTAACCGGAAGATCCTATTTCCGTTTTCCCATTCTTTTAAATATCTTCAATATACAACAGGATCACTGGAAATTTCTAGTCTTTCAACATCGGATTTCCTCTACCAGGCGGCCAATCGGGGCTGATTAAACCCGACCCTCCCCACTCAGCAACTTGCTTTCACTAACTTCGCCCCCTGTTGGCCATCGCTTTATATTACTGGTCATGTGACCCCCAACCAATGGCAATGGAGTTCTTCGTATATATGATTCCTTAAATGTATTAATCGAGTTTGGTCTCACTACCAGGAAGAAGAGGCAGTGGCAAGATTGTTTTCTCTTTTTTCTTCTTTTCCTTCCACCCTCTTTATTAATTTTAATATCATCCAGTTATTTATTTAAAAGAGAGGGATTTTCTTTTTTTTCTTTTACAATTATCTTATACACTACATACACTAAATTTATCTGAATCTAAATAAGTTCTAATCATTCAAACATGCGAAAACATATTTTAATCATTTTCAAATACGCAAGGAATATTTACTACGAAACTACGGTCAACCTATTTAACCATAAAAATGTATATATATATTTACTTTGTCGTTGATTTATTTTCGCAGTTTCCTCCGGAAATACATATATACACACCAAGTGCCCTTTATATATGTAACGAAAGATAAACATTTTCTTTCTCTGGGGGTGTTCGCAAAAAAATATCATAATTTCAGACCATTTTTTTTTTTTCAGTTTATTTTTTTTTCTCTGACAAATGTTTTTATTTTTTATTTTCTGGCTGAAACTGATTAATCTCTTATGTAGTTTTGCCCCCACCCCGGCCCCTAATATGTATGGGGGGACTTGAATCGGTTGTTGACCCTTGAACTTTTCTGCGGGCTTCTGTGTGGTTTTCATTTAGCTCTTTCCGGTGGAGACCAACAACATCGCCCACAGCCACAAGAAGAGAAAATTGCCAGATAATTTGATGGATAATGGATGGATTGATGTAATAAGCAGTCGGGAAATACAATTATATATATATATATATATATATATATATATATATATATATGCATGTGGAGTTCACTGTGTGTGTGTGTGTGTGTACATGCGTGTGTGTGTTTGTAGTTGTATATCTATCGATCTATCTATCTATATATTTTTCTCTCTGTACATATATCTATGAATATTTTGTCGATATCATTCTATTTCTGTTTGTATATATATATATATAATATATATATATATATATATATATTATATATCAATCTATTAATATGTTCAAATAATCTGTCTGTCTATATCAAACAATCTGTCTCTCTCTGTCCACGTTATGTCACTATATGTCTGCCCCCTCTCTGTCTGTGTGTATGTGTGTGTGTCCCTCTCTGTCTCTCTGTCTCTGTCTCTGTCTCTCTCTCTCTCTCTGGACACACACACACACACAAAATATTGTGTCCTTTTTTGGTTTGAGTTTGAGTTCGAGTTTTGTTTAACGGCATATCAACCTCTGTGGGTCATTTAATGCCAAAAAGGTTATTTTGGATTTCAGTCTTTAAAGTAGTGGTTCTATGGAGATAATTGGTTATGTTCTCTCATATTTTGTTGAAAAGGTTGCTTTTTTTTATAAAATTTAAAATGTTTTCAGGGTTTGTATTCTTAAAGATGTCTCTCAGGTCTCTTGTTTGATAGTAATTAGTGCAGATATGTTTAAGTCTGTTATAATTTAGAAGGATATGTTTGGTTGTAAGTTGGACTTTGCATGTTGGACACACTGGGGCATCCTCCCCTTTTAACAGGTACGAATGGGTAATGTGGGTGTGCCCAATACGCAATCTGGCGAGTATTACTTCATCTCTTCTAATACTTCTGTGGTAGGCACGAGTCGAGTTATGAAATATCCATAAGCATTAAAATAGTGCATACACTTGAACACACTTATAGGTAAAAGCATGGAATTTATTTTTTGATTTATATATATATATATATATATATATATATATATATATGAGCGAGAGAGAGAGAAAGAGAGAGAGAGAGAGAGAGAGAGAGAGAGAGAGAGAGAGAGAGAGAGAGAGAGAGAGAGATTAAAACCGATTAAGCACGCTCATAGTGAGAATGTGTAGCATAAGTCAAATAAGTTAAAGACAAAAGGAAAAACCTGCAGGAAAAAAAACAGGAAAACACAAAATTTTAAAAGTAATCCAACAAAAATAAATAATAAATAAATAATAAATAAGTAACGCAAACGAAAGAAGGTAGGCAATGAATAATTGATGTCGTTTCTTCTTTGTTTCTGTCATTGGACAACGATTATTAAAATCCAAAGCAGCTGAAACAACACAAACTTTTACGGAGAGGAAGAGAGATTGTGAGTTGAGTCTTAACACAAAGAAGAATTTTACGGAACGCCACAGGCTTGGCGGGAAATCACTTGATAGTTAAGAATGAAAGTTGCGATGCACTGGAAATGTTATTCTTTTGAAAAGTTGGTCATCAACAGTCTTGTTGAACATGGAACTTATTCGAAAGCCTGACATATTAAACCAACTTTGATTAATAATATAGGAATTATAAATGATTGTTACCAGTTTTTACTTCCATAGTTTTATCGCTTAAAAAATCTTACAATATCTATTACTGTTTTATAAATTTAAATTTTTTGGTTAAATCGAACTTTACGGAACTAAATTCCACCGTCGTATGTCACCCCACCGAAAGAAAAATATTTAAAAAATCAGGGAATTAACCGAATTTTATCAAATCTTCAGTGTTGATATATTAACGAATAAAATATATAATGCACTAGTTATTTTTATTTAAAAACTTTTATATTTTTTCAGGTAAGTTAACTTTGAACCGAGTATCTTTGAGGCGTAACACAGATACGTGCTTCAAAGTTAACTTGAAAAAATGTACAATAACAGATATTCATTACTATATCAACACTGAAAATTAAATTAAATTCGGTTAATTCACTGATTTTTTGGTATTTTTTTCTTTCGATCGGGTGACATACGATGGTGGAATTCAGGTCCGTTAAGTTCGATTTAACCCTTGTACCCATATATAAGATCTTAACGTGGAGGTGTGTGGTGTAATGGTTAGAGTCGTAGGAAATGGATTCGTCGAGGCGAGTTCAAATACTGGGCGAGGCTACTTGCATTTCACATCGCGCTAATACCCTTGGGAAAGGTATGCATCCTCGTACTCTCCCTCCAGCTATGGGTAAATAGTAGGATAAACTGGGTTCTTTAACCTTGGTTAATGCTATTTGAAATGCAAACATACCAGTTTTGCGTCTGAATTATAGCGCCAGACCTATCATCAGTTGCTCACTGTACCGCACAGATCCCTGTGCTACACATACGCTGAGTTGGCGAGGGCCGGAAACGGAACAGGAACCTTGCGATTAATAAGCAAATGCTCTACCGACTAAGCTGAACCGGCAAATGATCGCATCTGAAAATAAAAACAAAACAAAGTTCTATCAATTTTTTTTTCAATGTTAACTGACTGAACTCAAAAAATGTAATAGATTTTTATTTATTTTATTATATTTTTTTGTATTGTTTATTGCATTTTATTATTATTGTATTTTTTATTTATTTTTTATTGTATTTTTTATTTATTTTTATTGTATTTTTTTGTATTTTCTTATTTATCTTTATCGTATTTTATCAATTTTTTATTGTATTTTATTTATTTTTTTAATATTTTTATTGCATTTTATTTTTATTGTATTTTTTAATTTATTTTTTATTGTATTTTATCTTATTGTATTTAATAGCATAAGAGGTGAATTCTATATTGAATTCCTTAATATATAAACACTGAAAATATCATTAAATTCGGTTAATTCCCTGATTTCTGGATTTTTTTTCCTTCCGGTGGGGTGACATACGATGGTGGAATTTAGGTCCGTTAAGTTCGATTTAACCAATTTTTCCTTTTCACGTGTAATCTATAATGAGACAAAGTAAAAAGTAAAGTCGTCGGGGTGGCCTAAAGTCGGTATCAGCCAATCAGCGAGGGATTATATCCCCTTTCCACTAGCGCTAGACCAAAGAGATTGTTTTGGCGTCTAAGGTGGATCGCCACACCAACCATCAGCTCCTTACTTTACCGCACAGATGTCTGTGGTACTCATACGCTGAGTTGGCGAGGATAGGTATTGAACTAGGAACCTTTTGGTTTCTAGCCGAATACTCTACCGACTGAGCTAACCCGGCCCTACATATACTTTGCTAAAATCCAAACATGTGTTATATACTCCTTTACATCATGTATATGATTGGAAGACGTGAGAGAGGAGAGGAGATGGACTTTTTCTTTCTTTTTCTTTCCATCACTGCCCTCAACCTCTTCTGGGCTGACTTCTTCTTCTGGACTGGATCATCTGTGTCCATTTATTGTTTATAATAAATAGGCAAGACTTTATTGTTCTCAAGACGTCTATTCTTTATTCAAAATCCACAGCCCAGAGTTAGAGTTTCTAACCGCGCGATGAGAAGTTGGCTTCTTAGCAGCGAAGGACCCCTACGTCTGTTCTTTCTGAATAAGGGGCAAAATCTGACTAACTCTAATGTCTGTTCTCGCGCCTTCATTAACCAATCAGAATTCAAGTCAGAATAATTGCTGCCAATAACCATTTTTTCAACTGTTAATGGTAAACTATTTCTCTGAAGGTTTGAGATGAGGCTTGGTGATTAGTATTATCTGAGTTATTCGGCCTATTGTCCTCATCTTTATTGTTATCTACACTATTTCTCTGAATGTTTGAGATGAAGCTTGATGATTAGTATTATCTGCGTTAATCGGACTATTGTCCTCATCTTTATTGTTATCTACACTATTTCTCTGAATGTTTGAGATGAGGCTTGATGATCAGTATTATCTGCATTATTCGGACTATTGTCCTCATCTTTATTGTTATCTACACTATTTCTCTGAATGTTTGAGATGAGGCTTGATGATTAGTATTATCTGCGTTATTCGGACTATTGTCCTCATCTTTATTGTTATCTACACTATTTCTCTGAATGTTTGAGATGAGGCTTGATGATTAGTATTATCTGCGTTATTCGGACTATTGTCCTCATCTTTATTGTTATCTACACAATTTCACTGAATGTTTGAGATGAGGCTTGATGATTAGTATTATCTGCGTTATTCGGACTATTGTCCTCATCTTTATTGTTATCTACACTATTTCACTGAATGTTTGAGATGAGGCTTGATGATTAGTATTATCTTCGTTATTCGGACTATTGTCCTCATCTTTATTGTTATCTACACTATTTCTCTGAATGTTTGAGATGAGGCTTGATGATTAGTATTATCTGCGTTATTCGGACTATTGTCCTCATCTTTATTGTTATTTGTACAACGTTTCGGCCGATATGCCCTCCGGCCTTAACCTAACTACCTTATCCACTAGTCCCTGTGTCCAATTGGACAATTCAGTGTGAATTTGGGGAACTTATAAACCTAATGGGCCGTGTTAGCTCAGTCGGTAGAGCGTTCGACTAGAAACCACAAGGTTCCTAGTTCGATACCGGTCCTCGCCAACTCAGCGTATGAGTAGCACAGGGATCTATGCGGTAAAGTAAGGAGCTGATGGTAGGTGTGGCGCTCCACCTCAGATGCCAAAAAATCTCCTTAGTCTAGCGCTATTGAAAAGGAGATAGACTCCCTCGCTGACTGGCTGATACCGACTTTAGTCCACCCCGACGACTTTTTTTATAAACCTAATGTCTTGTTTTAGCTAGAATATCTACTTATTCATTTTATGTATGATTTTTACCGAAACTCATATTGTTTTTTTTTTTTTTTGTTTCGTTTTTTTAAATCTGATCTAGCCTTCTTAATTATGGGTTCCCATATTGTATTCATTTCTATGCTCGGTCTACTTAACAGCCCAGTACAGCCTATCAGGTTTATAGTTCCGTGATGGCTCCGACTACGACAAGAAAGTTCCCGAGTCTGAGAAGAAGGTTCCCGAGTCCGACAAGAAATACCCGAAGAAGGCCGGAGGGCATATCGGCCGAAACGTTGTCCAAATAACAACAAAGATGGGAACAATAGTCCGAATAACGCAGATAATGTTAATGGTAAGTTTTCATTTTCCGTTATTTGAATTTTAATTACACTTACATAATTTGTAGGCTTCCCACGAATCATGTAACGCACGAGTGGAACGAATTAAAGTCGTAAGTCAAGGTACCATTGTATGATTCACGTTTGTTTGTTTGGTTTGTTTTGTTTTACGGCATATCGACCTCAGTGAGTCATTTAATGCCGATAAAGTTTTGAAATAAATCAATTCTTAATAGATAATACAATTTTTTTATAAATACATTTTTCTATTTAACCCATAGATGGGACCCTAACAGGTACTACCACTCCGGGTCAGAGTGGACCAGGGAGCAATGGTGATGAAGGGGTGCTCCACATTCCCCAAACCTCCAAAACTGGAATCTCGCCATCAGATAGAGTTTAACGTCATTCCCAGGACATGTAGACCCGCAGCCACCACCTTCTAGCACCCATATGATAAAAAGGGGTTGTGGCTTGCCATAAGGACAATACGGTTGGGAAAATTATATAGGTGCTAGGGCTTGACGTGACCAGCCGATTGATCGGAGGGGGCCTCTCCGACCGCCCGTCTAGCCCAAGATAGGGCCAAATTGGAGTATTGCATGTCATGAACTGCTCATCCACCTGGGCTCTATCCTTAAGCATCACGGGTCGCCAACCATGGCCAACAGGTGGCCCCATTGGGGGAGTCTTACCCCTCAGCAGAGGTGCATTCTAACGCCCCAGCCGACAGGGCGGGATTCACGTTTGTTTCTTAATAGTAGACACGTACTCATATCAATAAAAAAAAACATTTAAAAAAACATTCTAACAATTAAAAAAAAACAAAATAAAAACATGATGTAAACAATATTAGCTAGACAGAGACACATAACTTGAAATATCAGCTATAGAAATGCCACCCCGGGTGGGCTGGCATATTGAAAAGAAATTACGCCCTCTATTAAGCAACGTACGGCAGTGCCAGTTGTCACATCGTTAATGTTTTTTTGAGAGAGATTCGGCGATAGAAATATCTAACATTAAAAAATGTAATAAACAAAGACAGTACGATGCAGACAAATAAAAAAATGTGGAAGAAAATAAGAAAATAAATAAAACATTGTTGAAAAAATTTTGAAAAATACGTAAAAATTGAAAAATATATTTTTTAAAAAATGAAACAAAAACTACTGTCTTGATTTTTCACAGGTAAAACAAATATTAACTATTACACTTGTCACCAAAATTTCTGTTGCATTGATATCAACCACTGTTATTATATCTATATATATAACTTATTATATTATATTATATTATTATCATCATTGCTCGAGGTTTTTAATATACTGAGCACATTTGGATAATTTACTAATGCTACTGCAACAGAAAGGTTAAAGTGGAAATTGGATACTATATATATATATATATGTATATATATATATATATATATCGACAGAGTGGCCTCTTGTTGGTATCAGCCAGGCAGTGAGGGAATCCATCCCCTTATCACTAGTGCTAGACCATGAAGATTGATTTTATGTCTGAAGTGGAGTGCCACACCTACCATCAGCTACCCACTTTACCATAAATATCTAAGCTGTGTTACTCATGCACCGAGTAGGCGAGGGTCAGTACCAAACCCTGAACCTTGTGGTTCCTAGATAGATTCTCTTCTGACTGAGCTAAACCAGACCTATTTATCATGGCAGTCATCAACGGTGAAATTGATGATTATGATGATAGGTGTGTGTTGCTTTGGTGTTTGACCACCGTTTGACCATGAAAACTGGAGACATGGACATGCAGTTCGTGGAAAGCAAGCCTACAGGCCAACTATATATATATATATCTTAGATATATATATATATCTTATTATAATGGAGATTGTGTGTTTTTCTGTCTGTAACCGAAACTATATTACTACTCAAGTAACAATTCCCTTAGTTATTAACGACACATTCTCCATGATGCTATTTCTATTTAAACCTCAATTAATAATAAAACTGTTTGACATTATTAATACTGTTGGCCTTACCTAAATTTACATGCAATTGTATTTATATATACAACAAAATACCAGTTTTCAGTGTAAACGTAAAGCTAATTTGCATATTGATATTAAAAAAACTGATTTTAATAAAAATGTGCTTGGTCTTATTGATTTCTAATTGTTTGGTTTTATCTTAATGAATATGAGTAAAATTCTCCTCAATAAATCCTAAAAGAAATTCATTAACGAGAAGAAATAACAGTAATTTTATTCTTTACTTCCTATTTTAACTAAATAGTTAAATTAGGAAAATTTAGCATTGAAAAACGGAAGTGATGAAAGAGTAAGTTTCAGTTGTTCTATTTTCCGATTATTCCCCCTCCGTTTCAAATCTTTTTATCTGATTTCTTAATTAGTTTCATTAGCCTCTCTGATTTAATCCAATATTTTATTACATTTAAACTTAAATACTTGCACCCGGAGGGTGCATATATTTGCTAGTTATTATAATGGAGATTGTGTGTTTTTCTGTCTGTAACCGAAACTATATTACTACTCAAGTCACAATTCCCTAAGTTATTTACGTCACATTCTACAGGATTTTATTTTTATTTAAACCTGAATTATTAATAAAATTGTTTTACATTATTAATACTGTTGACAATATCTACATAAGAATAACATGCAATTGTATTTATATACACTACAAAATAGCGGTTTACAGTATGAATGGGAAGGCTAATTTGCATATTGATATAAAAAATCTGATTTTAATAAATATGTGCGTATTACTGATTTCTAATTGTTTGATTTTATCTTAATGAATATTAGCAAAAATCTCGTGGATAAATCTTTAAAAAAAACCGTTAACAAGAAGAAATAACTGTAATTTTATTCTTTACTTTCTATTTTAACTAAATAGTTAAATTAGGATTATTTAGCAATGAAAGACGGGAGTGGGGGAAGAGTAAGTTTCAGTTCTATTTTTTGATTATACACCCTCAGTTTCAAATCTTTTTATCTGCATTCTTATTTAGTTTCATTAGCCTTTCTAAATTAATCTAATATTTTATTACATGAAAACTTAAATACATGCACACAGGAGGTGCATACATTTGCTAGTATTTTTAATGCACTGATTTCAAATATGAAGTTGTTTTTTTCCTGAATTCTCTAAATGTTGCTATAAGGTTAGGGTTAGGGTTTAGGGTTGGGGTTGGAGTTAGGGTTAGGATTAGGGTTGGGTTGGGGTTAGGTTTAGGGTTAGGGTTAGAGTTCTGTTTTATCTGAGTCACCCTGTACAGGGTGACCCAGAAAAAATAGAACCAACATTATTTATTTATTTTTCTCATTAAACTAAACCTAAACCTTAAACCCCAACACTAACCCTAAACCCAACTCTAACCCTAACCCTAAACCCTAATTTATTTGTTTAATGGGAAAACTAACAGTTTTTTTACAAAATTTGTGGGTTCTGTTTTTTTCTGGGACACCCTAATTTACTAAACAAAAGTTCATAATTACCTTCTCATTTACCACCTATTTTACGTTATTTACTTATTCATCTATTAATTTGTTACACTGGTTACCAAAATTTTTGTTGCATTGATATCAACCACTGTTATTATATATTTTTAATGCACTGATGTCAAATACGAAGTTGTTATTTTTTCATGAATTATCTAATTTTTTTTTTTTTTGCTATCGAGGTATTTCAAAATATGAACATTTTATCTTTGTCTCACTGCCATCGTCGTCTATCAAGAAGAACCATGTGATTGAATTCTTATTAAATTATCTGGTGAATAAAAAAGAATGAGGGGGGGTATAGAATTAGCTATGGCTAAATTGTAGAACGGACTGGACTCTTTAACCTTGGTTAGTGTTTTATAGGATTAGCTACCTCCCCTCTAGACCATAGAATAATGGTTGCGTCTTTCTTATAAATAGACAGACAAGACGAGGAGTAAATTAGTTAGTATGTATATGAATTCTTGACCAAATGAATATACTATTACCAAGTATTTGTACGTGCTGTTAAAATTTGAGTTCATTTGAATGTGAATTTGTCAACTAATTAGATTTAAAATGATATCAATTTTTCTGAAAGATGCTGTATACTGATACCAATAAACAATTCATTTTTCATTTTTATTCAAATTATTCTTGTATGTATGTATTGTATATATGACATTTTTAATAAGTATCAAAAACTTTGAACACCTTAATGTCCTGATTTCAAATATGAAATTATTCTTTTCGTGAACGCTCTCCTGTTTTTTTGCTATCGAGGTATTTCAAAATATGAAAATTTTATCTTTGTCTCACTGTCATCGTCGTCTATCAAGAAGAACCATGTGATTGAATTCTTATTAAATTATCTGGTGAATAAAAAAAGAAAATCTTATTTGCAACACAATTTGAGACATATCACTACAAAGGATATAATTTATATGTGCTTTATAGGATTAGCTACCTCCACTCTAGACCATAAAATAATGGTTGCGTCTGTCTTATAAATAGCTGTTAGACAGACGAGACGAGAGTTAGTATGAATATGAATTCTTGGTGGAATAAATATACTATTACCAAGTATTTGACTTGCCTCTTATTTACTTTACATATCTTCTACTTCTCTTTGCGTGTGGGTAATTAGCCGCCTTACCCACGACACGAGAGTGAGTGTGTGTGTGTGAGAGAGAGAGAGAGAGAGGGGGTATAGGATTAGCTATGGGTAAATAGTAGAACGGACTGGACTCTTTAACCTTGGATAGTGTTTTATAGGTTTAGCTACCTCCCCTATAGACCATAGAATAATGGTCGCGTCTTTTTTATAAATAGACAGACAAGACGAGGAGTAAATTAGTTAGTATGTATATGAATTCTTGACCAAATGAATATACTATTACCAAGTATTTGTACGTGCTGTTAAAATTTGAGTTCATTTGAATGTGAATTTGTCAACTAATTAGATTTAAAATGATATCAATTTTTCTGAAAGATGCTGTATACTGATACCAATAAACAATTATTCATTTTTCATTTTTATTCAAATTATTCTTGTATGCATGTATTGTATATATGACATTTTTAATAAGTATCAAAAATTTTAAACACTTTAATGTCCTGATTTCAAATATGAAATTATTCTTTTTGTGAATGCTCTCATTTTTTATTGGCTATCGAGGTATTTCAAAATATTAAAATTTTATCTATATCTCATTGTCATCGTCGTCTATCAGAAGAACTATGTGATTGAACTCTTATTAAAATCACTTGCTGTTCACATATTGCTGTCTCCTTGTTGCTATGTTCAAATTTGACAGAAAAATAATAGATATCCCTATTGATACCCGAAACGCGTAAGTAATTTATTTAGCCGCAAAGGGATAAAGATATAATACCTCAAATTGCATGAGATCCAGAGCATACAGAACAAATTAGTATTATTTGTACTTTTGGGACTATTGACCTCATCTTCCTTGTTATCTTTACAACGTTTCGGCCGATGTGCCCTCTCTCCTTCTTCAAGTATTTCTTGTCGGACTCGGGAAACTTCTCGGACTCGGGAACCTTCTTGTCGTAATCGGGAGCCATCACAGAACTTTGAACGTAACCCTTTATTCAGGCCACAGGTGTATCCTGATCTCATTCCGCTAACCTTAGCTGGGGTACAGGTGTTAAGCTGTGTTAATTATTATTTTATGTTACTGCTGCCCCTGTCCAGGATTAAACCTGCAGTCTAGAGATAACCGTCACTTAGAACTGTTTTAAACTAACTTCTTTTATCCACTAGGCTGTGTCCTGTTGGAAGAAGGCCGGGGCGCACATCGCCCGAAACGTTGAACAGACAACAATTAAAATGTGCTCAATAATACAAATAATATCAATTATCAAGCTTCAACGAAAAAAGAATCAGAGAAACAGAACAAACTTATAATAATAATAATAATAATAATAATAATAATAATAATATCTTTTCAGCTAGTATATTAGGTCTGAGACCTGTCAGCTGTTCCTTATAAATATTCATTTTAAATCCACAGAATATTTATAATCATTACACAGATTATCCAACTTTGCCTTGAAGGAGTTTAGAGATGGGGCATTCACTATTGATGATGGTAGTTTATTCGATATATTCACCACTCTGTAGCTAAAATAATTTTTTCTTGCGTTTGCTTTACAAGATTTTTTAAGGAGTTTTAATTTATGTCCCCTTGTATAGATATTTTGAGCAATTTTTAGTAGGTCAGAGTTCGTTGAATAAAAACCATGCGTGTATTTGTAGGCTTCAATCATATCCCCTCTTATACGTCGGAAAACCAGACTTGGTAAGTCAATGTTCCTAAGTCTTTCTTCATATGAAAGGGATTTTAAATTATTCACTAATTTAGTAACTCTCCTCTGGACTCCCTCAATGAGTTTTGTGTCCTTGATGAGTCTTGGGCTCCAAGCCACATTTGCAAACTCCAAATGAGGTCTTACCAATGCAGTGTACAAATTTTTCAGCATTTCTTTATCCATGTATTCATATGACCTTCGTATTAATCCTAATAATTATTTGCTTTTTTTACTTGTATTCCTATGTGCTTGGAAAATTTTAATTCAGGGTCCACATTCACACCAAAGTCTCTTTCTAACTCTGTATCCCTTAGTATTTCTCTTTCATTAGAGAGATTTTTTCTCATAGAATATTCGAGTTTAGGGTTATTTCTTCCTATGTGCAGTACCTTGCATTTAGTTGTGTTGAATCTCATTTGCCAACTATCAGACCAATCTACAAGACTGTTAATGTCAGTTTGAGTTTTGTCAGTATCATTTCGATCATTAACAGTGGAATATATTTTTGTATCATCTGCAAATATCTGTGTGTAGCATTTGATAATTTCCGGGAGATCATTTATAAATATAACAAAAAGACAAGGTCCAAGAACACTTCCCTGTGGGATTTCCATATTTGAAAAAAAAACAAAACAAAAAAAACACAGTAAAAAAACAAAACAACTTATGTAAATGAGACTTGGAAAAAATTTGTTGTCTTGTGTTATTAAAAGTTTTTGCATTGTTTTAAAACCGAATAGTTTTGTCGGCTGGGGGCAGTAAAATACACAAGATTGGAATTTCACCATTAGATGCAGTATAACGTCATACCCAGGACACTAAGACCCTCATCTACCGCCTTCTAGCACATATACGATAAAAATATTTAGGGTTGTGATAGGAGAAATACAGTTGGGACAATCATAAGTTTTGAGAGTTGACATAAAGGCAATAGGGTTGGGGGCAATTATATAGGTGCTAGAGCTTAACGTGACCAGCTGAATGATCGAAGGGGGCTTCTCTGACTGCCCGTCTAACCTGGAGTTTATTTGGTTGCTGGTTGTGAAGTGGGTGTTGCATGTCATGGACTGCTCAGGTACTAGGATTCCGTCCTTAAGTATCATGGTTCACCACCCACAACAAACAGGTGCCCCATTGGGTGGGATGTAACCCTCTGCAAAGATGTAGTCGACGTATTCTTCTGTTCCAGTCGATATAACTGCTGGACGTTAATATATCATTGACTTTTATAGGAACCATATGAGGCGCAGTAAAAGTTGTCTATGAAATACCGTTAACCAGCAGTTGGTCGTGGGTGTTAACCCGTGATGCTAAAGGACGGAATACTCGTGGCTGAGCAGTATAATACACTCAAAGCTCTATATTAGCCCTTAGTTGGGCTAGACGGGAGGTCGTATAGAGCCAACTTCAATCAATCAGATGATAACATCAAGCCCTATCATTTTCAATTTTGAGAAAGGAAGGAATTTCTACGAAAGATTGCGTATAATTTGGCCAAAAGAACCCCTAAAAAGAAAGAAAAAAGGTACGCCCCTCAAGACAAAAAGAACAGACACGCCGACAATTCAACCAAACAAACCCTTAACGTATTGTCTTCGGTATGACATTAAACAGCATCTAGTGGTGAGGTTCAAGTTCTGGAGTTATCATCTTCAATTTTGAGAAAGGAAGGAATTTCTACGAAAGATGGCGTATAATTTGGCCAGAAGACCCCTAAAAAAAAAAGAAAAAGGTACGCCCCTCAAGACAAAAAGGACAGAAACGCCGACCATTCAACCAAACAAACCCTTAACGTAATGTCTTCGGTTATGACGTTAAACAGCATCTAGTGGTCAGGTTCAAATTCTGGAGTACTGAGTTCTGAAGTTGAGGCTGCCATAGGAGAAATACAGTCGGGACAATTTATAAATGTCCCTACTGTATTTCTCTTATGGCAGCCTCAATTTTTAAAATCATATATTTACTAGAATGTGGTGGTTGTAGGTCTTATTATTCTGGGTATGATGCTAAACTGTATCTAGTTGTAAGGTTCCAATTCTGAATCACTCAGGTCTATTCTGATCCGGTGTGTTACTACTTGTTCGGGTTACATCTTTGAGTTAAACAGATAAAAAAAACTGACTTTAACAATGTGTGTAATAATTAATTTAGAGTTACCTCCCCTATCTTATGATTATCACCCCTTTGGAGAACTCTCTAGTGAATAGTAGAGCATATAAACTCTCGATAAGTGTACCAATTATTCTCAGTAGAATACAAGTTTACAATTTTTTCTTTTCCCGGGTGGGTTAAATGTACCGACGCCAGATAGTCTAGTTGGTTTGTGAAAAGTAGGAAAACCTTATTTTCATATCACAATACCGGTTTGAGTGTCGTGAAAAGAGAGAATCGATTTTCGGAATCGATTTTCGGAAAAGAATAAAACCCTGGGAGTTGTAATCTCCGATGATTCAGTAATGTCTGCTTGTCGATTTTCCGAAGATTAAGGTTTTGCTAGAGATTGTGGCAGGTTTCTGTACGATGAAAGATTTTCGAATTAGGCTAGTGACATTCCTATCTGATATGTAGAATAATCATCATCATCATCATGTCGCGCGTGCAGCACGGATATCCATGACAATCTTTCGCCAACCTTCCCTATTACTCATGGCCCCTGGGAGGTCCTCTGTGCAGCATCCAGAGTCTTCGCATAGTTGGTCAATGTAGGTCCTTAGCGGGCGTCCTACGTTAGCATGTCCATGTGTTGGCTTCCACAGGAGAACGTCGCTTATGAGCCCGTCCCCACTTCTCCAGCAGTGTCCTGCATGTCTAGTCCGTCTCACCCGGATGGTTTGTGAGATGGGGAGCAGGTGACCATATAGTTGCTTTTTTGCGGGGTGCTGCTTGCATGACTTCTTCAGGACTACTCGCAGCATTCTTGTGCAGGTACTATCTTGCTTATTCTCGAGGCGCTTTGTCAGGGTCGAGGTGGTGCAGCCATACAGCAGCACTGATATAACTACAGCCTGGAAGAATTGTTGCTTTAGTTTGTCAGTAAGATCGGATCTCCATATTACTGATTGTCTGTTTGTGGCCGCCCATGCCTTTCCTATTCGTGTATTAATCCTACTAGTTCCAACTACAAGGCAACAATTAGTCGTAACTGAATACGAATCTATCTTGCTGCTATACTACTGCAAAATGCCAGGTTATTTATGAAGCCTCATAACATCATAGAAACTAAGCAGCCTATCAGGACTCAAAGAATGGAATCACCCAAATGCTTGAGTGGACTATTCTTGATTCCCATAAGTACCAATTGTCTTGGTTCAGCTGTGCTTAGCTAATTGATGTTGTTCTAACCAACAGTACACTAACTCACTTCAACATCATATCAACAATTCACCTGAACAAACCCATAAGGTAAGGTCTTCGTTATTACGATAAACAGCATCTGGTAGTGAGGTTCAAATTCCGGAGTTCTGGGGAGTGTAAAGTACACCTTCATTTCCATTACATCCAGGCCAACCCTGAAACAGATTGGTAGTATGTGTTAGGGTCAATCTATTGTTTTAATAGATAAAAATGTCCGAATAAAAAAGTTTTAAAATTGAGTGCCCGACGAGAATGACGATAAAACGAAAGTATTCGACATAGATTTTCAATGCACTCTTGTAGTAAAATCATTTGTAATGCATTCTTATTGTAAAATCTTTTTAAATAAGTTCTCATAGTAAAAACATTTGAATGCACTCTTATATTACAATCATTTCCAATGCATTTTTATAGTAAAAATTATTTACAATGCATTTTTATTGCAAAATCATTTCCAATGTATTCCTATAGTAAAATCCTTTTAAATAAGTTGTCATTGTAAAAAGATTTGAATGCAATCTTATATTACAATAATTTCCAATGTATTTTTTATAGTAAAAATCATTTGCAATGCATTCATATAGTAAAATCATTTGCAATGCATTCGTATACTAAAATCATTTGCAATGCATTCTGATTGCGGAATCGTTTCCAATGCATTCCTATAGTAAAATCCTTTTAAATAAGGTCTCATAGTAAAAACATTTGAATGCACTCTCATATTACAATCATTTCCAATGCATTTTTATAGTAAAGATCATTTGCAATGCATTCGTATAGTAAAATAATTTGGAATGCATTCTTATATTACAATCATTTCCAATGTATTTTTATAGTAAAAATCGTTTGCAATGCATTCGTATAATAAAATCATTTGCAATGTATTCTTATAGTAAATCATTTCAAATGAGTTCTCATAATAAAAACATGTTCAATGCACTTTTATATTACAGTATCTTCCAATGCATTCTTTTAGTAAAAATCATTTCCAATACTTTTTAATAGAATAATTATTTTCAATGCATTCGTATACAAAAGTCAGTTCATTCACTACATAAAATCATTTGCAATGCATTGTAATTAATATATTTGAAAATGATTTTATATATGAATGTATTGCACATGTCTCATCTAAAAAAAAATCAGACAAATAATCTCACTTGTACCCGTCAACAGGTAGCATATCATGCCTTTCTGTCCTTTCAATAAACCATGTTTTAAAAACCAGCTGCTCTTATTAATAATATTATAACATTGATGTAACTCGAGATGATGTTCCCGTTGGCCGCATTGGTGTGATGTTATCAATGCTAGACAGCACCCCAGAGGAATTTAATTCAAGTTCAAACATCTTCAGTCGGCAACTGGTATGTATCCGATCAATACAGCTTTGTAAACTATCGTTTGAATATAAAAGTAACGGCACCTTGTGATTAAATTATCAAACCAAATTTATTGATTTTGATGATTTGAAAAGCCAGTGTTACATTTTGTAAATGCATTTACTAAAAGAATGCACTGGAAATGTCTTTAGTATAAGTATGCATTGCAAATGATTTTACAGTAAGAATGCATTGCAAATGATTTTATTATAAGAATGTATTGCAAATTATTTTACTATAATAATGCATTGGAAATGATTTTATTATAAGAATGTATTGCACATTATTTTACTATAATAATGCATTGGAAATGATTTTACATATAATAATGCATTGGAAATGATTTTACTATAATAATGCATTGGAAATGATTTTACTATAAGAATGCGTTACTATAAGAATGAATGGCAAATAATTTCACTATAGGAATGTATTGTAAATGATTTTACAATACGAATGCATTGCAAATGATTTTACAATAAGAATACAGTGGAAATGATTTTACAATAAGAATACATTGGAAATGATTTTACTAGAGGAATAAACCAGAAATGATTTTACTATAAGAATGTATTGCAAATGATTTTACAATAAGAATCTATTGCAAATGATTTTATTATAAGAATGCATTGGAAAGGATTTTACTATACGAATACATTGCAAATGATTTTACAATAAGAATATATTGCAAATGATTTTACAATAAGAATATATTGCAAATGATTTTACTATAACAATACATTGGAAATGATCTTACCATAAGAATACATCAGAAATGATTTTACTATAAAAATGAATTTCAAATGATTTTATAATACGAATATATTGCAAATGATTTTACTAGAAGAATACATCAAAAATGATTTTAATATAAGAATGCATTGCAAATGATTTTACAATAATAATCTATTTCAAATGATTTTACTATAAGAATGCATTGCAAATGATTTTATTATAAAAATATATTGCAAATGATTTCACTCTAAGAATTCATTGCAAAGGATTTTATCATAATATTACATTGAAAATGTTTTTTGTATGGGAATGTATTTGTAAATGATTTTACTATAAAAATGCATTGCAAAGGATTTTATGAATGTATCAAAAGTATCTCTCACATCTATCATCAGCCCACCTAAGAACTATTTCGCCATTTTGATACCCCGAGCAGAAAGGTATACAACAGACGCACCAGGGTTGCATTCTTCAGCTATATAGGGGTGCTGGATGTCGTCTAGCAGACTTACAAAGGGCGATGGGGATGAGAATGATGTTGATCATCATCATGAATGCATTCGAAATTATATTACTATAATAATACATTGCAAATTATTTTACTATAGAAATATATTGCAAATGATTTTACTATAAGAATGCATTACAAATGACTTTCGTGTAAGAATGTATTGAAAATGATTTTACTATAAGAATGTATTGCAAAAGATTTTAGCATAAAAATACATTGAAAATTATTTTACTATGAGAATGTATTTGCGAATAATTTTACTATATGAATGCATTTAAAACGATTTTACTATGAGAATGCAGGGAAACAGATTTTACTATAAGAATGTATTGCAAAAGGTCTAAGTATAAAATTATATTGAATTTGATTTTGCTATGAGAATGTATTTGCAAATGATTTTAAGGAAAGGATGCATTAGAAATGCTTTTACTATAAGAATTCATTGCAAATTATGTTACTATGAAACATATGTCAAAAGATTTTAGTATAAGAATGCATTAGAAATAATTTTACTATAAAAATGCATAGAAATTATTTTACTATGAAACATATGGCAAATGATTTTAGTATAAGAACGCATTAGAAATAATTTTACTATGAAAATGCATTGAAATTATTTTACGATTGAAATATATTGCAAATAATTTTACTATAAGAATGCATTGAAAAAATATTTTAGTATACGAATGAATTTAAAATGATTTTACTTTGAGAATGCAGGGAAGAATAGTTTACTATAAGAATATATTGTAAATAATTCATCATATCACATCTTTGTATAAATAATGTATCTTTCCGCTTTCTATTAGAATCCACTTTTACAATTTCCATAATTCTACTCACCTAGCTACAAATCAGACAATTTTCATAACCTTTCTCTGAAAGTGGCTAGATTAAATCGTTCATCTTTGAATAACTGGTTCAAACCAGATGTATACCGCTTAAAAATTGAACTCATGTCAGCCGGCCCGAAAAATATGTCAGGGTCAATAATTTTCATATATTTGTTTAATGTTGGAGATTCGGTGTCTGTCTGTAACCGAAAGTATGTCACCGCCCACGTAACAATACACTCATCAATGAGTATTTAATTTACAATCAAAATCATTAATACATAAAATAAATTCGTTTATAAAGGATGTCTTTAGGAAGCGCGTGGTGTAATGGTTAAAGTCATGGGAAATGGACTCGTCGCCCCGAGTTCAAATCCTGGACGTGGTAATTACATTTCACTTAACGCTAATACCCTTGGGAAAGGTATGAATCCTACTCTCCCTCCAGCTATGGGTAAATAGTAGGGCAGACTGGGCTCTTTAACCTTGGTTAGGCAACCGGTCTAGGAGAAGGAAAACTCTGAATTCAAACCTGTTAAACTCCGCTTAAGAAATTGACCTTGTGTCGCATCCTGCTCGTGCGGAGGGGTTGGTAAATATATATAAAGGATGTCTCTATGGAATTCTAATGTTATTGGTGCGTTTAAAGTCCTGCGATGTGTCTTATGTATCACTTAGAAATGAAGGCTTAATAATATATGGCGTGGTTAATTTGCATACTGGTTTTAACAAAACGTGTTTGATAAATAATTCCTTGTGTTATTAAACTAATATTATCGTTTTATTATCCAATGTATAAATACCAATCCCGTGAATGTTTTTTTTATATAGAATCCAATAAAAAATATAATAAAATAAGTACAATATCTGTATATGCATTTTTATCAATTTCGTTAGTCTTTCTAATTTAATATATTTCATTAAATGAAAACGTAAATACTTACGTCCGGTGGGTACATATTCTTACTAGTTTATTTAAAGTATACTACATGGATTGGTTCAGCTCAGTCAGTAGAGCGTCAACTTAGGACCAAAAGGTTCCAGGTTCGATACAGGTCCTCGCCAACTCAGCGTATAGTAGCACAAATATTTGCGCGGTAAAGTGAAGAGCTGATGGTAGGTGTGGCGCTCCATCTCAGATGCTAAAAACCAATTTCCTTGGTTTAGCGCTAGGGAAAAGGGGATATATTCCCTCTCTGTCTTGCTGATACCGACTATAGGTCACCCCAACGATTATACTTGTAATTTCTAACGTTGTAGAGGAGCGTAGTGTAATGGTTATCGTCGAAGGAAATGGACACGGCGAGACGAGTTAGAATTTTGGACGAGGCTGTTTGCAATGCATTCTTATATTACAAATCAATTTCAATACATTCATATAGTAAGTCTTTTTCGATGGATTCCTATGGTAAAAACTATAAAGACATAAAGGCGCGTGGTCTAATGGTTAGAGTCATAAGAAATGGACTCGTCGACCCGTGTTCAATTCCTGGACGAGACTGTTTGAATTTCACACGGTGCTTCTTTCTTATGGGAGTCCGTCGCAGATGACGTCACTCCATATCTTTAATTGCGGACCCTCTGGTGGCACATTAGTCCCCTTCTGGACTTACAAATGCGGTCACTCACATTGCAGGGAAATTCCCATCTGCATTTGTTGTTCATGACGACAAAATCGTCACCGCTTCTGCAGGCCTGTTTACCTCATTATTTAGCAGCTTAGCTCCTGTGCGGCTGGCGTCTTGCCAAACCTGTCTGTTGAAGGCCAGATATTCCACGCTTGAAGGTGCTAATACCCTTGGGAAAAATATGAATCCAATTCTCCCTCCAGTTATTGTTAAATAGCAGGGCAGACTGGGCTCTTTAACCATGGTCAGGTAACGAGTCTAGGAGACGGAAAACTCTGAATTTAAAACTGTTAAACTCCGCTTAAGAAATTTACCCTGTGTTGCATCATACTCGTGCGGAGTGGTTGGTACACACACACAGATATATATATATATATATATATATAATATATAATATATATATATATATATATATATATATATATATACATGTGTGTGTGTGTGTGTGTGTGTGTGTGTGTATCCGTTTTTTTAAAGCGAATGTTATAAAATATTCCAACTGCAGTTTCTTGCCGTAGGAATTCCCTGAAGAATGGTTACGGCAAGAAACTGCATTTGGAATATTTTATAACATTCACCTTAAAAAATGTATATACATATTTAGCTCTTTTTATTGAGCACTTTTTAAATCGATTTTTATTAACCCAGAAGTAAATTTATTTGCTTGCGTGGATTAGCAAAGATCTGTAATATATATATATATATATATATATATATATATATATATATATATATATATATATAATAAAGACATTTTCCATGCATTCCTATAGTAAAATCCTAAACTCCGTCAGTTAGAAAATAAAAAAAATATATATAACCCCACATCATTACGAATTCGGTAACTTAAGGAATTTGACATCTTCGATGCAGCAGAACCCGTTATTAGTCGATCACTGGAATCATATATATCTTACCATTTCTTTAATTCTATATTCATGTCCTCTGTGAACTCTGAGATAGATCACCAGTGTTTCTCGAATATACTCGGTCTTACTTGGAATCAAAATGGCCGATTTCCGAGTTAAGAAATGGGTAATTTCAAATTTAAAACTGGGTTGTTACAGGAGAGGTTGCAAGGAGTAAACTCTCGTTTGTCGCATATGAATTGACAAAGTCTCACGAGAGTTGAACGCGATAAGAATTCCTTTGCTGAAGGGAATTATGTATATAGGGAGTTAAATTCGTCGTAAAAGTGACAAGTTTTCAAGTAGAATATGCAGGAATATAAATTAAGAAAGAGGTTGTGTAAGCGTTTAAGAATGTTAAATGTTATAGGAAGGAAAAGAGAAGGAAGAGAAAGGAGGAATAACAATAGAAATATGATAGAGAAAAGACAAAGAAGAAAATTGGAAATGGTTGAAAGAATGTAGGAAATAAATAATACTAGAATGAATTATAGAATGAATGAAATAAAGAAACAAACAAAAATTGAAAGACAGAGAGAAAGAAGGAAATGAAAAAAAGAAGGGTTGAAAGAAATAATGAAAGAATCCAATAACGAAAGAAAGAAATAAACAGCGGAAAGAAGGAAGGAAGAACGAAAAGAAGGAAAACGAAAGGAAGAAAGAACGAAAGGAAGAAAGAAACATTGTAAGGAATAAATTAATATCGGAAGGAAGGAAGGAAAGAATGAATAAATGAATGAGAGGAAGATTGATTGAATGAATGAAATACAGAAATAAATAATGAAAGAAAGAACTACACTATCAGGAAAGAAAGAAAGAAAGAAAGAAAGAAAGAAGGAATTAAATGAAAAAAGGATAGATGACAGAGAGAATGAAAAATCAAATAAAGAATGAAAGAAATTATGAAGGATATAAGCAAACGAACAAGGGAAGAAGGAAAAGAAAGTAGGAATGAAAACAGAAGAGTAATATAAAAAAACAAAAAAAGAACAGAGAGATGCTCAAAGATGAAAGACATAAAGAAGAATCAAAGAAAGAAAGAATGAATGAATGAATGAATGAATGAATGAAATGAAAAAAAAATGAAAGAAACAACGAACGAAAAAAAGAAGGGGTGAAAGAAAAAATAAAATGAAAAAAAGAAGGGATGAAAGAAAAAATGAAATGAAAATAAGAAGGGATGAAAGAATGAATGAAATGAAAAAAGAAGGATGAAAGAAAAAAGAACGAAAAAAGAAGGGATGAAAGAAAAATGAAATGGAAATAAGAATGAAAGGAAAGAAATGAATTAAAAAAATGAATGAAAAAAAGAAGGATGAAAGAAAAAATGAAATGAAAAAGAGGATGAAGGAAAAAATGAAATGAAAAAAAAAGGGTGAAAGAAAAAATGAAACGAAAAAAGAAGGGAAAAGGAAAATGAAATGAAAAAAAGGGGTGAAAGAAAAAATGAAATGAAAAAAGAAGGGATGAAAGAAATGAAAATGAAAAAAGAAGGATGAAAGAAAAAATGAAATGAAAAATGAAAAAAATGAAAATAAAAGAAAGGAAAATGAAAGAAGGAATTAAAGAAAAAAATGAAATGAAAAAAGAAGATGAAAGAAAAATGAAATGAAAAAGAAGGATGAAAAAATGAAAAAAAGAAGGGATGAAAGAAAAAAATTAAACGAAAAAATGAAGGGATGAAAGAAAAAAATGAAAAAAAAAGAAGGTATGAAAAAAAATGAAATGAAAAAAAGAAGGATGAAAGAAAAAATGAAACGAAAAAAAGAAGGGATGAAAGAAAAAATGAAATGAAAAAAAGAAGGTATGAAAGAAAAAATGAACCAAAAAGAAAAGAAGGGATGAAAGAAAGAATAAAGCAATCAAATAAAAAATGAAAGAAAGAAGTCAATAAAGAATTAAACCAACAATGAAGAAAGGAAAAGAAAAGATGACTATAAATTGAAGTATTATATAGAAAAGACAAACTTAAAAATAGAAGATCGCGGAAGAAAGATAAATAAAATACAAGAAAGAATGAATTAAAGAAAGAAAAAAAACGAATTAAAGAAAGAATGAATGAATTAAATTATAAATAAAATGTACACACCCACCCAATTTTGTCTTCTGAAGAGGTGCCTTTATCATCGAAATTGTGGTAGAGTGATACATTCTCTCTCTCTCTCTCTCTCTCTCTCTCTCTCTCTCTATCTATCTCTCTATCTCCTATATATATTTATATATATTATATATGTGTGTGTGTGTGTGTGTGTGAGGAAATGGAAGTGAATCCGACGGTATGTAGTATATTAAGAACATTTAAAAAAAACACAGGTTTAAATAAACTTACCACTCAAATTATTTAAACCTATGTTTTTTTTAGTTTCTTAATATATATATATATATATATATATATATATATATATATATATAGGTATATGTATTTCTTTTGCGATGAAACAAAGAAAATACAGTGTGTTTGTAAGTGTGTCACTGTTCAGTGATCTATGAAAACATTGTATATATATATATATATATGTGTGTGTGTGTGTGTGTGTGTGTGTGTGTGTGTGTGTGAAAATGTAAAGGAATTGAATCCGACAATATGAGGAAAAATGAGTAAAGAAAAGAAATGTAGATGGATAAAATGAATTTAATCGATATCACATTAATCGATATCACTTACACATGTGTTTCGGTCAGTTTATGTGTGTGAAAATATTTCGCACACATAGAAAAATCGACCTTCATCAGAGTGAACATTTATTTTGAATAACACACATAAACTGACCGAAACACATGTGTAAGTGATATCGATTAATGTGATATCGATTAAATTCATTTTATCCATCTACATTTCTTTTCTTTACTCATTTTTCCTCATATATATATATATATATATGTGTGTGTGTGTGTGTGTGTGTGTGTCATCCACAGACACCGTGTTTCGACGTTCCACACTTCTTCAGTATGGCTAGACACAACAACTACTTCTGACAAGTAGCGAAACCCGACTGACTTTTCGTCCGCTGGATTGGTTTTACCTCTCGACCATTTGACAGCTGCCGTAAAGGGTGATGTTTAAACTATTGAATACATACGTTTGTTTATATATTTTACGATCACCAGAAAGATCCAGTCTGTAAACAGACGATCATTGGTTTATTCTCGTAGTGAAGGTTAATTTAAGTCACACCTAGAGAGTTCTACCGGTTTGTGACCATATAATTGCTCTGGTGTGAAAGTTATTTAAGTCCCCCTAGAGAGCTCTACCGGTTTTGGGAGCATATAATAAGTCATCCACAGACACCGTGTTTCGACGCTTCACGTCTCTTCAGTGTGGCTAGACAGAACAGCTACCTCTGATCAGGAGCGAAACCCGACTGACCTTTCGTCTCCCCGATTCGTTAACCTCTCGGCCATTTGCAGCTGCCGTAAAGGGGTGGTGCTTAAACTATTAAATACATATGTTTGTTTATATATTTTACGATCACCAAAGATATCCAGTCTGTAAACAGACGATCATTGCTTTATATATGCTGGCAGTGAAAATTAATTTAAGTCCCCCTCTCTCTCTCTCTCTCTCTCTCTCTCTCTCTATATATATATATATATATATATATATATATATATATATATATACTAAAGCTGAGTGAATCAATGATTGTTTTCTAAAGGCTTTTTTTTACTTTTTAGTTTAATGACACAAAATTCATATAAAAATATTCCTGAATTTTAGGATCGATTATGTTTGAAAAAATGTTTGTTCTAATTGGTTCTAATTAGTCGTAATTTGAGATTAAGTATAAAAAAAACACACAGAACCAAGCCGTGAAAAGCATGCGTTGAATCGATGAAGGCCGGTATTGAACCCGGAAACTTCAGGTTGTTGCGTATATATATATATATATAATACTAAAGCTGAGTGAATCAATGATTGTTTTCTAAAGGCTTTTTTTACTTTTTAGTTAATGACACAAAATTCATATCAAAATATTCCTGAATTTTAGGATTGAGTTATGTTTGAAAAAGATTATATTCTAATTGGTTCTAATTAGTCGTAATTTGAAATTAAGTATAAAAAACACACAAAACCAAGTCGTGGAAAGCATGCGTTGAATCGACGAAGGCAGGTATTGAACCCGGAAACTTCAGGTTGCGGCGTATACTCCAGAGTTATAAAATATTTCTGCGATATTGTGTGCTTGAGAATTTGGAATTGTGGTTTATGCCTCAGGGTTTTGGAAATTTTCTCCAAGATAATTTTGCCAATGCTCTAAATTTGCCTTTTAGTGGGGGTTTAGAATAATTAAATTGGAAATTGAAAAAAATGAAAATAAAAATGCAACTCATAGTAGTGGTTAAAAAATGATCGCATTATTCTGCCTTAAAGGAAAACTTCGTTTATTGAAATACACAATTTCCAAAAAAATGGTTGAATAAGAAATACGAATTGTTACATAAACTAGCAAAAATATACACCCTCTGGGCGCAAGTATTTACATTTTAATATAAAGAAATATATTGAACTAGCAGCGGCTACCCGGCGTCGCCTGGGTAGAGAGAGATGTTTTAAGTTAGTCCCGAAGATCCATTATTTTTGAATCGTGAGTTGAATCCTCGTGGATGCCCTATTTAAATCACTATGTAAAAAAAAAAAAAAAAGGACCTTGCATTGATCCAGCTACTCTGAAAACAAATGTTAATGTCTACTATCTAAAATATTAAATGAAAAAAAACAAAAACATGTTGTTATCATTCAAATTTTATTTTTTAATTATCGTCACGATAAATAAATATTAATCAAATCTCTGTTATTTTTGCTCAAAAACCAAGCCCTGGTGATATTTAATGCATATATATATATATATATATATATATATATATTATATATATATATATATATAAAGTTAAAAGAAAGGAAATGAATCCGACAGTATGAGTATATATAAAAAGATATGAAAATACCACAAAATGCTGTTAAAGTGAAAACATTTTATAACTTGGCTGATATTGAACAATATTTCGATTTTATGACTTTTGTCTCCGCTCTTAACAACACGGAGTATAAACAAGCTTTGATGACGATGTTCATAAAATCGAAATATTGTTCAATATCAGCTAAGTTATAAAATGTTTTCACTTTAACACCATTTTGTGGTGTTTTCATATCTTTATATATATATATATATATATATATATATATATATATATATCCTTAATTGTTTTATTATCGAAGTTTTCCCCGGACATACATATACACACAACTGCCCTTTATATATGTATAGATTAGAAAGACTAATGAAATGAAATAAGAATGCAAATAAAAGTTCATTAAAACAGGCTCCCCAAACCGGTAGAGCTCTCTAGGGGTGACTTAAATTAACTTTCACTACACAGCATATAGCAATTATAATCGAAAAATAGAACAACTTTGAAATTAAGTCTTCCATCAAGTTTTGCTTACTTATTAACAAAAAAATGAGCAGACACTCAGCCCAGAGAAAAAATCATCCTAGAGAAGAAATCAGCCCAGCGAAGCAGAACACGTAAGAAAATTACATATTTCCCAACACCTCTGCACGAGCAGGATGTGACACGAGGTCAATTTTTAGGCGGCGTTTAACAGGTTTTAATTCAGTTTTCCTTCTCCTATACTGGTTGCCTAACTAAGATTGAAGAGCCCAGTCTGCTCTGCTGTTTACCCATATCTGGAGGGAAAGTAGATGAATACATAGCTTTCCCAAGGGTATTAATTGTATATGAAATGTAGAAAGCCTCGCCTAGGATTTGAACTCAGATCAAAGAGCCCATTTCCTAACCCCTATAACACGTACATTCGAAGAAGTAAGAAAAGTAAAAACCCATCTCCTCATCTCATCCTCTCTCTCTCTCTCTCTCTATATATATATATATATATATATATATATATATATATTAAAAAGATAAATCTAATGTGTCAGACGAACCTACTATTAGTTTCGCTTAATGCTCTTCAGGGCTAAGATCTGATGGTTATATGAATATATGAATATATATATATTTTATATACATATATATACATATAAATTGTTTTTTCGTTTGGCCAAATACTGTACCAATAGATTATTTTTTGTTGGTACGAATATCTTGGTCTTTTCTTTTTTTCAAACATTTTTTTCTCCCCGGTTGATGTGTGGTAGTATATTTTTTACAATCAAACTATTTGGTGGCTTTTTTTCTCACCGCAAGGATTTACCAACACGCTTGTATATTAAATGATTATATATATATATTATATATATATTATATATATATATATATATACCAAACTTATTAGCAGTCAGTTCTTAGCCCTAAAGAGCATTAAGCGAAACTTTTTGTAGGTTCGTCTGACTCATTATATATATATATATATATATATATATATATATATATATATATATATGTTAGTGGTTAGAGTCGTAGAAAATGGACTCTTCGATTCGAGTTCAATTCCTAGACGAAGCTGTTGGCATTTCATATAGCCCTAATACCGTTGGGAAAGGTATGAATCCATGTATTCTCCCTCCAGCCATGGGTTAAATAGTAGCGCAGACTGGGCTCTTCGGCATTGGGTAGATAACCAGTCTAAGAGAGGGATAACTCTGAATTCAAAATTCCTGAGGTCGGTCGTTTATATGGGTTTGTGGCAACCCTTGATGCACCAATTCTTTCCTATCGACTGTGCCCAAAAGTGTGGATGGTCCAACACAAGCCTTCACCACTTTAAACAAAATCACTGTGTGGATGTTCATTGTATGAACACTCATACGTCGATCGACGGGAGAGTCCATCATATATATATTATATAATATATATATATATATATATATATATATATCACCTCCTCTCTCTCTCTCTCTCTCTCTCTCTCTCCCATTATATACCCAGCAGGGATGAACGGGTATATAACAGAACGAGATAACGCGCGCTCACTAATGGATTAGCTTATAGTTATTTACTAAGCGTAGCGTAGATAGGGCACAAGGTCAGAAGTATGGGGCGCCCAGTGAGAATCGAAGTCACTAACAATGGTTTGCTAACCATTACACCCCATGAGGAACCCTCGACGTTTAACTTATAGAGAACACAAACGAATGTAACAAAACTATTTTCATCGATATCACCTCTTGAACCCAGCAACTTACACGAGGCTTGTTCTGCTTTTTACCTAAATTCTGGATATGGCATGTTTGTGTGAGGAAATATTTCCTTCGTGGTCTGATCGATTAAGAACGATATTTCTGACACCCATTAACAATCAGATGTGATAGTGTGATAGAGGTAGAATGTTCGCTAACAGCAGAAAAAAATAGCTAATTTGTTAAGACTGAAGTGGCTCTCTAGAAGCTCTGAAGTGAAACTGCCTTCGGAATCAAAACTTTTTTTTTCCTTTCTTTTTCTTTTGTTCTTCTTTTGTCTTCTTTTCTTTTTTAATTTTTGAAAATTCACAATGCCAGTAGAATATTAAAGTGCAAAAACATTTACGAAAATATATGATAAATACGAAATAAGAAAATAAGGTAATAAAAAACAAACAAACAAAGATAAGGAAATAAGCAAGAAAATAAGAAGTTACACATTTTTATTTTATATTAAAGATCGGAAGGCAATTACAATGCATATAAAATAAAAACAAAAATATGTTTTTAGTCTTATCGATTTCAAAGTAAACTTTATCTTCAGAGACGGTTTTCAGAAATGGACGCATATTTTTGTGTCGTTCTTTTTTTATGTTATAAACACGCGTCTCGTATCGTTCTTTTTTTCAAACACTTCATTTTGGCCCTACGTTGCGCTAGACGGGTGGTCAGAAAGGTCCCCTCTGATCAATCGGCTGGTCACATCAAACCCTAGCACATCTATACGATTGTACCGACCGTATTGATCTTATGGGAATCCAAACCCTTTTTAGCATGTATGAGAAAGCGTATCTAATCGTGAAGTTTCAATTCTGGGTGCCTGTGGAGTACAGCTTTGTCGCCATACTCCCAGTTCCACTCACACTGTCGGCTGGGGCGTTAGAATACACCGACTTCACCTCTTAAGAGGGGTAAGACTCCCCCAATGGGGCCACCTGTTGGCCGTTTGTGGCGACTCGTGATGCTCAAGGATAGAACCCAGGTGGATGAGCAGTTCATGACTTGCAATACTCCACTTTGGCTAGACGGGCGGTCGGAGAGGAATCCTCTCTTCAATTGGCTGGTCACGTCAATCCCTAGCACCTATATGATTGCCGCAGCCCCATTGCCCTTATGGCAAGCCTCAACCCTTTTTATCACGTGGGTGTTAGAAGGCGGTGACTGAGGGTCTATCTGATAGTGATGTTCCAGTTTTGGAGGTTTGGGGAACGTAGAGTACCCCTTCATTTCCATTTCTCTCTGGTTCACTCTGACCCGGAGTGGTAGAACCTGTTAGGGTCCCATCCATGGCTTATATAGAAAAACATGAGTTTATAAACTTAGGGTACAAACTCGCTGACATTGAATTTTTAACTCCCACCCCCCAGGCAATACATTTCAAAAATCTATTTTTACATCGCCCGGAGGGTGTTTTTTATTTTGCTTGTTAATATAATATCTTATTACATTAAACTTAAATACTTGCACCGGGGATGAATATTTTTGCTATTTGTTTAAAAAATTGGATATCAAATGATAATGAATACAACAAAAAATCTCTATGTTAAACACTTCATTTTTGCTTAATCCTTCTATTTCCATTACTTCCAGGTCCACTCTGACGCGATGCCTATAAAGTCTCAATCTATGGTTTATATACATCAAAATTGAGTTATAAAGAATTAAATACCCAATAAGAATGAGTAAAACAAATACTGTCGCTTCAGCTTGCCAGGGAGATCGGACCTCCATATGACTGATCCAGGCTGTGGTTGTGTCGGTGCTGCTGTATGACTGCACCACCTGGACCCTAACAAAGCGTCTTGAGAATAAGCTAGATGGAGCTGCACAAGAATGCTGCGTGCAGTCTTGAATAAGTCGTGGAAACAGCACCCCACAAGAAAACAGCTGTACGGTCACCTGCCCCCCATCTCACAAATTATCCGAGTGAGACGGACAAGACATGCAGGACACTGCTGGAGAAGCAAGGATGAACTCATAAGCGACGTTCTCCTGTGGAAGCCAACACATGGACATGCAAGTGTGGGGCGCCCAGCAAGGACATACATTGACCAGTTATGTGAAGATGCTGGCTGTTCCGCAGAGGAGCTTCCAGGTGTAATGAATGATAGGGAATTTCTCTGAATGTTTGAGATGAGGCTTGAAGATTAGTATTATCTGCGTTATTCGGACTATCGTCCCCATCTTCATTGTTATTTGTACAACGTTTTGGCCGAACCGTTGTACAAATAACAATGAAGATGGGGACAATAGTCCGAATAACTCAGATAATACTAATGATAAGGAAGGTTGGTGAAAGATTGTCATGGATACCCGTGCTGCATGCGCGACATGATGATGATGAAAACAAATAGGTCTTCGGCATAAAATATCCCAAGGGTTTGAATGCCGTAAAATCTACCAACCAACCAACCAACCAGTTTTTTTTTAGTTCTTCATCTGAAGTCTATTGCATACTACACAAACCTTTTTTGTTTAATACTACTAGCAAATATATGCACCCTCTGAGTGCAAGTATTTAAGTTTTAATGTAATAAAATATTGTATTAAATTAGAAAAGCTAATGAAATTAAATAAGAATACAGATAAAAAGATTTGAAACAGAGGGAGTATAATAAAAGATTTGAAACAGAGGGAGTATAATAAAAAATGGAACAACTGAAACTTACTCTTCCATCACTCTCGTCTTTCATTGTTATTTTTTAATTTAAGTATTTAGTTAAAAGAAGTAAAGAATAAAATGACACTTATTTTTATCTTGTTAATGGATTTCATTTAAGATTCATTGAAGAGATTTTTACTTATATTCATTAAAATAAAACCAAACAATTAGAAATCAATAATACTAAGCACATATTTATTAAATTCGATTTTTTAATATTAATATGCAAATTAGCCTTCCCGTTCACACTGTAAACCGCTATTTTGTTGTATATATAAATATAATTGCATGTTGTCAGTATGTAGACTTAGTTAACAGTATTAATAATGTAAGACAATTTTATTAATAATTGAGGTTTAGATAAAAATAAAATCATGGAGAAAGTGATGTCAATAACTAAGAGAATTGTGACTTGAGTAGGAATATAGTTTCGGTTACAGACAGAAAAACACACAATCTCCATTATAATAAGATGTTATGTATCGTAAAATGCATCACAGTAAATTTATTCTTTGGTGCAAATGTATATTTAAAATGAATCACGTGGCCTTTTTGAACTTTTGAAAACATCCCTCATATATAAGAGCGTATTCGTAAGCAGGCGTCTGTAAAAGTAACGCAAGCAGTGTAAATTTATTCCGGGATGGATGTAGATATTGGAATTTGGCCTCTTTTAGCTACGGAAGTGTTAATGGCCTTTTTGAAACTAATATATCCGGAAGGACAAATGAATAACTTAAAATGACATTACGGCAGTTCACACAAAGTGGAAAACATATTAAGAACGCAGACAGAACAAGTAAAATGCAAAAGTGTCGGGGGGGGGGGGCGAGAGAGAGAGAGAGAGAGAGAGAGAGAGAGAGAGAGAGAGAGGGGTGACAGGGCTGGGTTGGCGGTGTTATAGAAACTTTCTTTTTTTTTAAATAGTAAAGAGCAAATTTTTACAAAAGGAGACTCTAGCAAGCTCTTATCACCAACTCGTTAATATTCATCTCAGGTCTCGTCTGCTCATTTGAAGGCTTTTTCAACGTCGTTTATGCTATTTACTGAGCTGTGTGCAGAGATGTCAAATGGAGGAGCGATGCGCATGCGTACAGTTAACATTCTCAACGGTCTTTCTAAAGTGTTGGTTTTGTTTTGTTTTGTCTTGTTTCGGCAGCCATTTTGTTTAGCATTTCATTTCGTTTGTGTTTACTAACTCTAATTTTTTTTCCTTTGTTTTCCTTTTTCTTTCTTTCTTTTTTAAGTTTAGCGACTTTGAACTCTGTTTAATAATGGGAAGGCATGCGTGTTAGATTCACAGGAGAGGAACGTGCTTTTAGTGCGGATAGAATTTTTTTGTTTTATTTGTATTTCGATATAAAAACAAAACCCGGAGTTGACTTAAAAAGATATTGTTGCTTTTATATTTTTCTCAGTTGCTTTCTTCTTTCTGCAAAATAAATCAGAGGTGCATATAATAAATCTCTTGTAACATAAACTAATACAGATATATTGATATATACATGGATATTCACAGATTAGCATATATATATATATATATATATATATATATATATATATATGCACAGATATGTATATATATATATATATATATATATATATATATATTTGGGAATAAAAGGCCTTAAATACCATGGGTATCGTGGTTATGGACCATTTCCACTCGCGAGTATGCCCACGAGCTTCTTCAGACCACTGATATATTTTTTTTAAATATCAGTGGTCTGAAGAAGGTCGTGGGCATACTCGCGAGTGGAAATGGTCCATAACCACGATACCCATGGTATTTAAGGCCTTTTATTCCCAAATAACTTTGCTCTGTTTACAATAATTAAACATTGAGCTCTCATACAGAACCTGAACTCTACAACAAACTATGGTAGAGAATTAGGACCCGCCTAGAATCACCTTGTACCAAGAAACTTGGTACCGCACCAAAGGACAAAGTATATATATATATATATATATATATATATATATATATTATATATATGATATTCCAGCTACAATCAGCAGGCACACCCCACCCTGCTGCCCGTCCGTTTGTACGCTCCATTTCTTATGCGTTGTTGAATGCGTTTGTTTATGTAAAAAAGAAAAATGAAAACCTATTTATGAATATTTTTACGAATACTTTCATATTTCTTAGAATAAAATACATCAATTTTTAATCAGCGAATCAAATTTGAATTAATATGCGAATTAGCAATTACAAAAACTGAATTTAAAATAGTCTTACACACGAAAAAGTTTATGAAAAAAAAATCCATCAAGCGATTAAAAAAAGGGGATTCTTAAAATAATATGATTGAATATATCCAGTGAAACTCAAAACGTTTTTGAAAGAAGAATAACGGTTCATCTTTTTTCTCGCCTATTTACGGTTCAATCTACTTTAAGATATCTATATGGTTTGAAAGAGAATGAATATATATATATATATATATATATATATATATATATATATAATATATATATGTGTGTGTGTGTGTGTGTGTGTGTGTCTGAGGAAAAATTGGAAGTGAATCCGACACTATTTAATATTATGAAAAAATTGAAAAGCACAAGTTCATAAACGAGTAATGTTTATTTCGCCTACGCTGCAGTGTTTCAATCTCTTTCAATAGATCTTCATCAGGTCTTTTGTTAGTTTGAGGCAAAAAATAAAAGGATCACAGAAAATAGGCAATCTTCGAGACTCTTTTGTTTTATGGTCGGTCAGTCTATTTGAGATTGTTGATAAAAACGCGAGCGTTATTGGATTTTTAAAACGTATACAGAAACGCCTAAACAGAACAGGGGTTGTAGATTTCAATTTTATCATAATATTACACACACACGCGCATAATATTATATATATATATATATATATATATATATATATATATATATATATATATTATAAATATTGATACAACTAATGATATAAAAATTTCACTAGACGAATCATCCTTTTTTAAACATGAAGAACACACAGAGAAATATATATATTATATATATATATATATATATATATATATATATATATATATATTTCTGTATGTTCATTATGTTTAAAAAAGGATGATTCGTCTAGTGATATATATATATATATATATATATATATATATATATATATATATATATATATATATATATATATATATATGTGTCTCCCAGGGAACAGAGTGTTCGGCTTTTAATTTGGTTGGTACGCACTCGGCTGCCGCTTCTAAGTGAGCACTAACAAAGTTTTCGTATTCCTCGTTTGGTGTGGAGCTTTCGGATGTCTCCTGGAAGATATCGAATTTATTTCTTACTGTAACAGCGTAGCGATTGCAAACGATATAAAAAAAAAGCAGCCAAACTCAACAAAACAAACCCAACTAACACCAATTTACACAACCTTAGGAAAGCCCAGATTGAACTAACCAAAACATACAAAAAGAAACAAACATAATATATACAAGCACCAAAATAAATAATATTAGATCATCGGTAGAAGACAGACAGTCGCGATTAGCATGGCAAACAGTAAATGAATTAGTGGTAGGAAAAGTACCTCTAGATCAAAACTAAAGGCAAACAGCCAAAAGAAAAGACTCCAAAAATGGAAAGACCACTTCCAGAAACTTCTGGGGAACACACCTAAAATCATGGTAAATAACACTCAAAAGATCATAGATAGACAACTAGACATAAAACTGGGGGATTTTACAACAGAAGAACTCCACGTAGTCTTAAATAAACTAAAAGGCAGAAGGGCGGCGGGTCTCGATGAAATACCCCCGGAGGTATGGAAAATGGGCAAGTTCAGCGACATACTTCTTAGGCTATGCAACACATGGACATGCTAGTGTGGGCCGTCCATCAAGGACCTACATTGACCAACTAAGCAAAGATGCAGGTTGCTGCGCAGAGGACCTCCCTGGGAAAATGAATGATAGGAAAGGTTGGCGAGAGATTGTCATGGATATCCGTGCTAATAGCGCGACATGATGATGATGATGATGATATATATATATATATATTAGCTCGGTAGAGCGTCCATCTAGAATCTAAATAGTTTCAGATTTGATACCGGCCGTTGAAAACACAGCGCAAAAGTACCACAGCTTGGATCTATGCTGTAAATTTGGTTGCTTAGTTCTTGAGTAACGAACACAAGCGTTAGTCGTTTTACTTAGAGCTCTCATCTTATTTTGGAAAACCCAGATTAAATCAAGCGCGTTTGAGAAATGGCTTTGAATGGACAGACCACTTTTACGTCTGCCTCGACTTGCTGCCAGCCAAATTTTTTATATATATATATATATATATATATATATATGTGTGTGTGTGTGTGTGTGTGTAGAATTAAACAAAAGACACATCTCCTGTTTCACAATTTTATTTTTGATCATTTCGAGTTTTCTGGCCAACTTTTTAATGTTTTCATAAGTCCACCAAAGTTCAGGTCCCGAGTACTTTCGGCACTTCGAAGTGCCATCATCAGGGGTGATGTGTTCCAGATTTTAGTAAATTAAATTAATGCGGAGGCTGGAAGGAGAAGATTTGATGAGAAAGGTGTTATATGCATTTTAAAATGTGAACATTTAAAATTTGAAATTAATTTTGTTTGAGGATGGTTTGTATTGTTTTATGTATAAAGCTTCTAGTATTTGGAGTTTTTGTTTATTTTTTAATTTTTCGCAGAATGTGTGTATTTTCCGTTAGAATATTTCGGTAATTAAAGTGAGGGGCATGAATGTAATTTTAAAATGCCTATAATACCTGAACTTTGGTGGACTTATCCACGAATTCCAACCAAACATTAAAAAATTGGCCAGAAAATTCGAAAAGATCAAAAATAAAATTGTTAAATAGGAAATGGGTCTTTTGTTTAATTCTACATGTATAAATGAAAGAATGCTGCCCAAATACACACACACACACACACACACACACACACATATATATATATATATATAATATATATATATATATATTAGCTTGGTTGAATATCCGCCTAGGATCTAAATAGTTCCAGATTTGATACCAACCGTTGGAAACTCAGCGCATAAGTAGCATTACTTGGATCTATGCGCTAAAGTGGGATGCTTATTTCTTTATTTCTTAAAACTCTCATTTTATTTTGTAAAACGCAGATTAAATCAAGCGCATATAAGAAATGGCCTCGAATGGACAGACCCCTATTGCGTGTGTCTCGAATTATCAGCCAAATTTGATCTTTCTAAAATAACTGGCGTATAAGAGAAAATGTCAATTACAGGTCAATTACAGGTTAAAATCTGTCAATTAAACTACCTGCATTTTTCCCTTGAAACTCTTACTTTGATTTAACTATACTATCGTACATAATTTATAAGCACCCCATCAATTATTTAATACCACATACCAGAGCCTGACCAGAACCATCTTAGGAAAGATAAGTATGGCTATGTAACACTAGCTATTGTAGCAAACTGGATCTGAGTAGAAACATGGATTCTGGAGATATTGTTGTTTGAATTGCAATTACTCCCAGGTCAACTTTGAAGTGGTAGTATTTGTCTGGGGGAAGTAGAAAGGTGAGACATTTTTGTATTACATCAATTTTCCTAATAGACAAATAAAAAATTCATATTTTAAAAACTGCAAAAAAACCCGTTGCAAACAGAGTTTGGATTACCATCAAACATGAAAAAGAATGAAAATCTGGCATAAAGATGACCCATATGGAGTTCATATGCCCTTACGAATAAACAACAAACTAAAAAATTCAACCTATCATAATCGCGTTCATTACAATCAATTTCGCGTGAATCATTCCTTCCTTCATATAAGTGCCTGTACCCTACGTTTCACGGTTACATGAACGCATGTATACAATTATAGATATAATGTTGATAATGTATTCATATCCAACAATATGAAAAATTATAATCATAGTATTATAAAAATATTCATTGTCAGATATTATTTCTTATCAAATAGATTCGTAAGACTTTTGCTCTCGCCAAGAAGCAATATTAAAATAAAATATTTGTAAAAAAGAAATGACATCCAATCTCAATGTTTGCGTTAGGTCAGTTGTTAGATTTTTGGCCAATTTTACAGCTGACCTTCTGTACAGTTCTGATCGATCACCTTCCGAAAATTAAATTTTAATTGAAATACCGTAAATAAATAAGAGAACAATATATATATATATATATATAATATATATATATATATATATATATATATATATATAATTTGAGAAGGGAAAAGGTAAAGAGAAAGTGAAAGTATGAAGTAAAGTGAAAATAATAAAGGGAAAGGGAAAGTAAAGGGAAAACGAAAGTAGGAAGTAAAGGGAAAGTGCAAGTAGGAAGTAAAGGGAAAGTGACAGTAGGAAGTAAAGGGAAAGTGACAGTAGGAAGTAAAGGGAAAGTGAACGTTAGAACTATAGTGAAAGGGAAAGTATGGAGTAAAGTGAAAGTAAAAGTAGGGAGTAAAGAGAAATTGAAAAAAGTGAAGCGAGAGTAAAAGTAGGAAGTAAAGGGAAAATGAAAGTAGGAAAAAAGGTGAAAGTCAAAGTAAAGGGAAAGGGAAAGTAAAGGGAAAACGAAAGTAGAAAGTAAAGGGAAAGTGAAAGTAGGAGGTAAAGGGAAAGTGAAAGTAGGAAACAAGGTGAAAGTGAAAGTAAAGTGAAAGTGAAAGTGAAAGTAAAGGAAAAGGGAAAGTAAAGGGAAAACGAAAGTAGGAAGTAAAGGGAAAGTGAAAGTAGGAAGTAAAGGGAAAGTGAAGCAAAGGGAAAGGGAAAGTAAAGGAAAACGAAATTAGGAAGTAAAGTGAAAGTGAAAGTAGAACTAAAGGAAAAGGAAAGTAGGAAGGAAAGGAAAGTGAAAGTAAAGGGAAAGAGAAGTAAAGCGAAAGCGAAATTAGGGAGTAAAGGGAAAACGAAATTAAGAAGTAAAAGAAAAGTGAAAATAGGAAGTAAAGGGAACTTGAAAGTAAATGGAAAGCAAAGTAGGAAGTAAAGGGAAAGTAAACGTAGGACGTAACGGGAAAGTGAAAGTAGGAATAAAAGGGAAAATAAAAGTAGGAAACAAGGAAAAGTGAAAGTAAAGCGAAAGTGAAACCAGGAAGTAAAGGGAAATTGAAACTAGAAAGAAAAGTGAAAATAAAAATAGGAAATAAAGGGAAAGAAATAGTAGGAAAGAAAATGAAAGTGAAAGTAGAAAGAAAAAATTAATAAAGAAAGTGAAAAGAAAACCATGTGAAGTGATAGCCGCTAATCATGTCCTAACGTTCTTCGCAGTAGAAAACAATTGCTGTAATGCAATCCGCTAGGCTCATTCCCTTTACCACCAACCGGCTATCTGCTCTTCTCCAACAGTGAAAATTAATTAACTTTTTTATGGGCAAAAACAAACAAACGTTTCTTTCTCAAATATCTTCATAATAATTCATCCGTGCATCTTTTTTTATTGGGTTACGACTGATTTTTTTCATTTGTCTTTCTTTTCATTTATCGTTCCCCAGATATTATTGTACTTTTGTCTATAATAGTGAAAGTCGAAGGGTCATTTCCTTTTTGCAAATATTGATCCAATTTGTTTGGATTATTCCACCGATGATGTTTAAGATGTTGCTGATTGTTTGGAGTTCAACAATCATTCGTAGATTTGTTTTTATTTCAGATTAGTAAGGTACAAGTACAATTGATAATAGTAATAAAAAGATTTCTTAGTGAGATTTCTTCTTTTAAAAACAATGTCAACGGAACAAATTTTATTATAATGGAGTTTGTGTGTTTTTCTGTCTGTAACCGAAACTATATTCCTACTCAAGTCACAATTCTCTTAGTTATTGACATCACATTCTCCATGATTTTATTTTTATCTAAACCTCAATTATTAATAAAATTGTCTTACATTATTAATACTGTTAGCGATGTCTACATACTGACAACATGCAATTATATTTATATATACAACAAAATAGCGGTTTACAGTGTGAACGGGAAGGCTAATTTGCATATTAATATTAAAAAATAGAATTTAATAAATATGTGCTTAGTATTATTGATTTCTAACTGTTTAGTTTTATTTTAATGAATATAAGCAAAAATCTCTTCAATAAATCTTAAATGAAATCCATTAACAAGATAAAATAACTGTCATTTTATTCTTTACTTCCTCTTATAACTAAATACGTAAATTAGAAAAAATAACAATGAAAGACGAGAGTGATGGAAGAGTAAATTTCAATTGTTCTATTTTATCGATTATACTCCCTTTTTTCAATCTTTTTATCTGTATTCTTATTTAGTTTCATTAGCCTTTCTAATTTAATACAATATTTTATTACATTAAAACTTAAATATTTGCAACCGGAGGGTGCATATATTTGCTAGTAATAATAATATTCATAAGTGTTGCCCCAATTCCCCACCTGAATTTATAGACTAGCAAAGGTTACGTGGTCTATTCCTCCGGCCAATCAACAGTCATAAGGTGTTGCTGATTCACTACTTAAACACTGATACTTCACAGTTCACTTGCAATCATTGAGGAGGAACTTACGATACTAAGAAGAACCAAAGGATACTTTATCGAGTATTTCTACTGGACAAGCGCTCTTGCTTAAAGCCTACAGGATGGCCCATAAGATTGTAACAATAAGAATAATACCAACTGAAAGACAGAAATAAATGAACGAATAAGAAAAAGAGAAAAATGGAGAGAAAGTAAAAGAAACAAAAAACAACTGGATATGAAATTAACGAATAAGACGAGGAACAGAAAATGAATGAATGTATAAGGAAAAGAAGGCCTATAACAAATGAGAAAAAAAGAGGAAAAGAAAAGTAAAAAGAGAAAAGAAAAAGAAAGGAAAGGAAAGAAAGAACAAGGAAAGAAAGAAGAAAATGAAAGTGATATACTGAATATGCATATACCTAGGTACCCCCTAGTAATCTGATTGGTTAGTGTCCACCCTAAATACTTAACACTGTAGTGGTACAAACGCCTACTACAACGCCTACAACTATTATTACACTGACTACCCTGACGCCTACTCTTATTACTACTACTACTACTACAACGCACCAGCTTCATACTTACCTGCGAGTATACCTCCCTACAACTTCTACTAATATATCCCTTACTCGGATATATCAGAGAGAAAGAAAGAAAGATAAAAAGAAAGATAAAAAGGAAGGAACAGGAAAACATAAAAAGGATGAAAATGTGAAACAGAAATTAACGAATGAGATGAGGAATAGAAAATGTATGAATGTATAAAGAAAAATAAATAAACGTATAAATAAATAAATAAATAAAGAGAATTATATATATATATATATATATAATATATATATTATATATATATATATATATATTTAGTGACTCAG
>CM042171.1:3470031-3480031 GCA_023376005.1 Doryteuthis pealeii | reverse complement strand
TGCTCAGACCTTTTAAGTCTCAGCGGCTCATCTTGACTCGTGACCACCATGTCCGATTTAAATCACCTCGCTCAAGACAAATTATTTATACCTAAACTGATTATTGGTATGATCCGGCGAGACTAGATATTGAGTCAGTCCATCGCTCCGTGACCCAGAGTGACAAAAGGAGGCCCTCAAGTTTCTTGTGTAACATTCCCTAAACGGTTTTGACCACCTGTTGGTCGTGGGTGGCGACCCGTGATGCTTAAGAATAGAGCCCAGGTGAATGAGCAGTTCATGACATGCAATACTCCACTTTGGCCCTATCTTGGAATAGACGGGCGGTCGGAGAGGCCCCCTCCGATCAATCGGCTGGTCACGTCAAGCCCTAGCACCTATATGATTTTCACAACGCTATTGCCCTTATGGCAAGCCCCAACCCCTTTTTATGATATGGGTGCTAGAAGGCGGTGGCTGCGGGTCTACATGTCCTGGGAATGACGTTAAACTCTATCTGATGGCGAGGTTCCAATTTTGGAGGTTTCGGGAATGTGGAGCACCCCATTCATCCCCATTGCTCCCTGGTCCACTCTGACCCGGAGTGGTAGTACCTGTTACGGTCGCATCTATGGGTTAAATAGAAAAATGTATTTATAAAAAATTGTATTATCCATTAAGAATTGATTTATTTCAAAACTTTATCGGCATTAAATGACCCACTGAGGTTGATATGCCGTAAAACAAAACAAACCAAACCAAACCTAAACGGTTTTATTAATTTTTCATGAACATATATATTCTCAAAAATAAGAATTGGACAGAAATAAAAGACATACCAATTTATTTTCTTTGATTATATGGAAAAGGTTTTTTATTTTATTTATTTAATTTTTTTAAATTTGTATTTACAAATAAATAAATAAATATTTGGAAAATTTTCAACGCCAGAATGCAATTACATTTGAAAAAAAAATCTATTGAAATTCAATTAATTAAGGAAATAAAACTTTCACTGTTTATATATTGATTACTGAATTTAATTAAGACAAAAAAATTGCATTGTTTTTCTTGTCTCATGTTGTAGGTGTGTGGGGTAATGGTTAGAGTCGAAGAAAATGGACTCGTCGACCGGAGTTCTATAGGCACAGAAAATCTGTAGGCGTTGCCCATAACCAATGAAAACAGGCTACGTGGGCGAGGAGGTGTCACAATCAAAGAGGCGTGTCCCCGTGAGTTGGACAATAATAAAAAAGCCCGTGGAAATCAATTTAGCAGATGGAGATCTATGTTCACATAGCACCCAGTTCATATAGCGCCCTTGGGAAAGGTATGGATCTAACTACTCTCCCTTAAACTATGGGTAAATAGTAAGGCAGATTTGGTTAGGTTATTTGTCTAGGACAATGGTTCTCAACCTTTGTTTTACCTATGGGCTCCTTTTATTCCTATTTTATTCTGGTGGACCCTCCCATAGCGATTCAATGTTTAAAAATCCCATTGTATTTTTATAGTTAAATATATATTGCTTGCCTGGGTCCCAAAAATGTTATATGGCCCCCGGGGTGCATATGAACCTCGGTTGAGAACCACTAGTCTAGGAGAAGGAAAACTCTGAATTCAAACCTATTAAATCTGCTTGGGTTGGTCACTACTAGAAAATGCTCAGTCCTTATTAGTGATCTATTTCAGTAATTTAGAGATTCACCAGGGGCATATTATTTATTCCAGGGTCCGATAGGTGCCTTTCTTCAATGTTTGGTTTGTTTTCTTTGCTTAATGGCAGATCAACCAACATAAGGTATTTAATGCATCGTTGTAGAAGAATAGAAGTAAAGTAAAGTATGCGGCCCGACCTATTATCGATATCAGCTGGAAAGTGAGGGACTCCACACCTACCATCAGCTCCCCACTTTATTGCACGGATCCAAACTGCGCTACTCATGTGCTGAGTTGGCGACTTGTCGGTATCAAACTTTCCTGGGTGTAGAGGAACATGAGTGTAACTATCTAATGTAATATATTGCCTGGTCAATCAGCTTGTACCTGCAGCACCCGCTGTGCACAGGAAATGCTTGGGTGTCAGGTGTCGGCATGGAAATAAAAACAGGATATAGCATTGAACTGACCTTTTGCACCTAGAGACGCAGGTGTACATTTGACATTGTGTAGGCACGGAAAATCTGTAGGCGTAGCCTATAACCAATTAAAACAGGCTACGTGGGCGAGGAGTTGTGTTTACAGAAAAACTGCGTAGGTGTCACGATCAAAGAGGCGTGACCCCGTGAGTTGGACAATGATAAAAAAGCCAGTGGAAATCAATTTAGCAGACGGAGATCAGGTTCGAGATCGCTTGGACTTATCCAAAAATTACACCCAAACATTAAAAAGTTTGTCAGAAAACTCGAAAAGATCAAAAATAAAAATGTTAAACAGGAGATGTGTATTTTGTTTAATTCTACATGTATAAATGAAAGAATGCTGCCCAAATACACACACACACACACACACACACACACATACATATATATATATATATATATATATATATATATATAAGGAAACTTGACTGATTCATAATGAGGGAGTACTTTAAAATTGTGCTTAAATCGTAGAATATATTCATTGATCACAAATACTTTTAAAGTCCGAAAGTGAACGATTGTTTACAACGATTTTGTAGTTAAGCTCGTTAGCCATTACGCCAAAGGGGTCTCCCCGTGTTCTTTGTTGTCAAAGATCTAACGAACGGGCCTTAGTAAACTCTGATCAAAAACAAATTTTTTGCGAGTCAGCATCTTTAATTATTTATTATAAGAAAAGATTATGTTGCTAAAAGAAAATGTGGGAAATTCTATTTATGCAGGCAAAATTGCATTATCGTATTATTTATTATCTTAAATATCAAACAAAATATCAAAAACGAGTGGGCCGAAACAATTTCTGTCTTTCTTAATTTCTTTTCATTCTTTCTTTACTTCTTTTTTTTTCATTCTTTCTTTTCCTCTTTTTTCCATTCATTCATTCTTTTATTTTATCTTTTCTTTTTTTGTTTCTTTTTCCTTGTTTTCGTTCCTTTGTTCTTTGGGCAGTAAGGGAGGTTGATTTTTCACTTTTTAAAAAATATCAAATTCTTTCAAACAAATTTGTATGTTGGTATAACAAATAAGTCGTCGCGGTGGCCTAATGTCGGTATCAGCCAGACAGCGAGGGAGTGTCTCTCCTTTTCACTAGCGCTAGACCAAGTAGATTATTGCATTATCGTATTATTTGGTATCTTAAATATCAAACGAAATATCAAAAAACGAGTGGGCCGAAACAATTTCTGTCTTTCTTAATTTCTTTTCATTCATTCTTTTCTTCTTTATTCCTTTTTTTCATTCTTTCTTTCTTTCTTTTTCTTTTCTTTTATCTTTTTTTTTCTTTCTTTTTCCTTGTTTTCGTTCATTTGTTCTTTGGGCAGTAAGGGAGGTTGATTTTTCACTTTTTAAAAAATATCAAATTGTTTCAAACAAATTTGTATGTTGGTATAACAAATAAGTTGTCGCAGTGGTCAAATGTCGGTATCAGCCAGACAGTGAGGGAGTATCTCTCCTTTTCACTAGCGCTAGACCAAGGAGATTATTGCATTATCGTATTATTTGGTATCTTAATAAATATCAAACAAAATATCAAAAACGAGTGGGCCGAAACAATTTCTGTCTTTCTTAATTTCTTTTCATTCTTTCTTTACTTCTTTTTTCTTTTCATTCTTTCTTTTCTTCTTTTTTCTTTTCATTCATTCATTCTTTTTTTTTCTTTTCTTTTTTTGTTTCTTTTTCCTTGTTTTCGTTCATTTGTTCTTTGGGCAAATTGATTTTTCACTTTTTTAAAAATATCAAATTCTTTCAAACAAATTTATATGTTGGTATAACAAATAAGTCGTCAGTGCGGCCTAATGTCGATATCAGCCAGACAGCGAGGGAGTATCTCTCCTTTTCATTAGCGCTAGACCAAGTAGATTATTGCATTATCGTATTATTTGGTATCTTAAATATCAAACGAAATATCAAAAAACGATTGGGCCAAAACAATTTCTGTCTTTCTTAATTTCTTCAATTTGTTCTTTTCTTCTTTTCTTCTTTTCATTCTTTTCATTCTTTCTTTATCTTTTTCTTTTCTTTTTTCTGTTCTTTTTCTTTTTCTTTTTCCTTGTTTTCGTTCATTTGTTCTTTGGGCAGTAAGGGAGGTTGATTTTTCACTTTTAAAACATATCAAATTCTTTCAAAGAAATTTGTACATTGGTATAACAAATAAATCGTCGCGGTGGCCAAATGTCGGTATCAGCCAGACAGCGAGGGAGTATCTATCCTTTTCACTAGCGCCAGACCAACGAAATTATCGCATTATCGTATTATTTGGTATCTTAAATATCAAACCAAATATCAAAAACGAGTGGGCCGAAACAATTTCTGTCTTTCTTAATTTCTTAAGTTCTTTTTTTTTCTTTTTTCTTTTCATTCATTCTTTTTTTTTCTTTTCTTTTTTTGTTTCTTTTTCCTTGTTTTCGTTCATTTGTTCTTTGGGCAGTAAGGGAGGTTGATTTTTCACTTTTTAAAAAATATCAAATTCTTTCAAACAAATTTGTATGTTGGTATAACAAATAAGTCTTCGCGGTGGCCTAATGTCGTTATCAGCCAGACAGCGAGGGAGTATCTCTCCTTTTCACTAGCGCTAGACCAAGGAGATTATTGCATTATCGGATTATTTGGTATCTTAATAAATATCACACGAAATATAAAAAATATGTGGGCCGAGACAATTTATGTCGTTCAAAGGTAGATAACTTTGTGAGCCTTAATTTTGAAATTAATAGCGTCTATAATTTTAACCGTAACGTGTTTGCTTATAAACACATCAGAGGGATGAAATAGTATCCAGAAGAAGGCAAAAACCAGAAACCTTAGGTAGATGCTCACTAAAACTTTATTTCTTAATTTCTTTCTTTTCTTCTTTTTTCTTTCCATTATCTCTTTCTTTTTCTTTTTCTTCTTTTTTCTTTGTTTTCGTTCATTTGTTCTTTGGGCACTAAGGACGTTGATTTTTCACTTAAAAAAAAAATCAAATTCTTTCAAACAGCGAAAGTTGTATGATGGTATAACAAATAAGTCGTCGGTGCGGCCTAATATCGGTATCAACCAGTCAGTGAGGGAGTATATCCCCTTTTCCCTAGCGCTAGAGCAAGGAGATTATTTTAGCGACTGAAGTGGAACGCCACACCTGCCATCAGCTCCTCACTTTACCACACAGGTCCCTGTGCTACTCATACGTTGAGTTGGTGAGGGCCGGTATCGAACGAGATACCAAAAACTAGGCCTTTAACTTGTACCATTGCTTGAGGAAATAGCATCAAAGATCGTCAGTTAAAATGCACTAAAGATCCTCGTTTTCGCAACATTTGGCCCAGAAATGGGGCAGAAAATTTAACAATTTCAATATTTAAAACAGAAATGTACTAAGATATTAAAATATTAGATATTAGATATTAAAATATTACTAATTAAAATATTTAACCACACAAAAGATTTAAAATCTCTTAAAAATTAATTTCTTAAAAAAATTTTTCTTTTTTTTTTTTTTGACAATTTTATAGAATATAGTACATACCAATTAAAAAAGCAAAAAGAAGTTTTCAAATCATATTATGACATTTTTTTGAAATTTTTATTTTCGATTTCATTAATTTTTTCTAAAAAAAACTACTGCATTGTATGTTATACAATTTCTTTGATATAGTTAGTCAGACTCTTATCTTCATAGAAAAAAAAGTAAAAAACTTTTCTGACGGGTCATTTTTTTTATCTCACGATAGACCTCGTAAAAAAAAATTCCCCTAATATTTTTTAGGAAAAAACTATTTCAGATATATTTACATCCAAAGGTAAACATTTATGGAAATTTTCGTGAAAATCAGACTATTAATTTATTTTTCATAGAATTAAAAAAAAAAAAACTCTTATTGTAACTTGTTTTTAGCTACGTTAAATTTCAGTTGATTTAACAGTGCAAAAATAAAAACATTGTTAGTACTAAGATCAAACTACTAAGATATTATTACTAGAATTAAAATTGAAAATATCCCCACCATCACTAACAATATGCTGCTTTTTAGCTCATTAATTAAGCTGTAAAAGAGATAACATTTCAAAAGATTGAAATCTAATTTCCTCAAACGAAGGCAAAGTTTTAAAGAAAATATTCCATGGGGTATTTTTAATGTTGATTTGCAACGTTCACCACCTGGGAGATGTTACAGTTCTAAACCTGACCTATCTTGTGGGTGTCTAATGTGTTGAACTGTGAAATTGATATAATGAATATGTAAATACCTTGGTACCCCTCACTATAATCTGATTGGACAGTGTCATGTATAAATAATCGATACTGTGTTGGTCCTCTACCTAATGCCTACAAGCTAAACTTACTCGCTAGACGACACCACGACTGCTCGGCAGACGTATTGCTATTCGACATACCAATTACTGCTGCGATAATATACCAAATACCAACTTCAGAATATATCCCTTAACCCGGATATATCAGAAATCCTATTAAGGGAGTTCAAGCTCGAGTCATGCTATTTCGTTCATTTTCAGACTAATATTCTATATTTTTATTCTACATTATTTCTTTTATTCCGTCTACTATTTCTTTCTTTCTTTCTTTCTTTTTCTTTTCATTATTTTTTTTTATTCTACTTACTTTTAATATCTTTACTCTTTTCTTCTTCCTTTTTCTTTCTTTTTCTTCTTCCTTTTTCTTTCTTTTAGCTTGAATAGTAGCGAGAGTTAATATTTCAGCGGATAGCCGATAAGGCAGCCTCGCGTGTAACGGTGTCATTTTTATGTTTTTACTACTGTTCTTTATTAAAATATTTGTTTAACTCATTCCCTCTCTTGTGTCTTTATTTTGGCCCATAATCAGGCCACAACACTTACTTTCTTTCTTCCTTACTTTCCTTCTTCCTTACTTTCTGTCTCCACTATTTTCACTGTTTTTAAAATTCTACTTTCTTTGTTTTACTCTCTTTTTTCTTTTCTTTCTTTCTTCTTTCTTTTTCCTTGCTAATTTCTTTCATTTTTTCTTTGTCTCAAATCTTTCTTTCTTTCCATCATCATTCTTTTTCTCCGTATTCATTTTTCTTTCTTTTTCTCTGCTTACATTTCTTCTATGTGAGTGTTTAGAAGCAGAACTCAACTGCTTCCCACTTCCACTCGTAAATTCTTCTCTAAGGGTTTCATTCTTACTACTCAAACTATCAATTCCTGTCATAATAGCTTTATTCCCCAAAATCAATGACTTACTCTATTTATATATGTTGAAAAATGCATCTTTATTCTCCCTAATCGGTACGCTCCTGTTCACAAGGGCCCTAGAGAAACCGTATGCTTCAAAATACATAGCGACAAACCCCCCCCTTAAAATAGAAATAAATAAATAAAAAAAAAAAAAAAGGCTGTAAATTCCGAATACCACGAAACTAACCAGGAAAAATAATATGAGGAGTTGTTTGAAATACGCTAGACTTAGCGCAGGATGACGTCGTCAGTTATGTTATTGGCTGGCTTCATAGGGGGATTTCGGGTCTTCCAACATAATACACCCCTCAGCCAGCCAGACCCCGTTGGAGACGATCAAACACCAACACGCCACCCTTGTGCAACGCCAACAAAAACGTTTAAACTACGTCAACTCGATCCGTTTATTTAAGTCCATTCATATCTATTTATCTATATATCCATCTATCTATCTATCTATCTATCTATCTTTCTTTCTTTCTATCCATCTCCGTTATTTAAGTCCATTCATATCTATCTATCTATCTATCTATCTATCCCCGTTTAGTTATGTCCATTCATATCTATCTATCTATCTGTGCTTATTTAAGATCGTTCCTATCATCTATCTCCATTTTTTTACGTACTTTCATATCTATCTACCTCCTTTTATTCAAGTTCGTTCGTAGCTATCTATCTGTCTCTCTGTCCATCTATCTATCCTACAGCCAATCATTGATAAGAGTAGTTGTTATAAACAGGATGGCGCGACACAGACATTTTCTTTTTTAATAAATGCATTGGCATGGCTAGGATGTTACTAAGAAGAAAAACGCGTTGGATATATGAGACTGAAAGGAATGTAAGTCGTAACAATTGAGAAGTCTTTTTTTGTTGTTTTTCTTTCTGAGGAGGATTTAAATCGTGTAAAATTTATCGCTCATCTTCCTGTTTACGAGAGAAACTCTATGCGTCAAAACAACAATAGTCTCACTGGAAAATTGGATATAGATAAAAAAAAATTTTTTTAAACTTACGACACAATTCTAATACCAAAACACTGTACATGAAAAATTATACAAAGTGCTTCTATTGGAAACGCGTGGTGTAATGGTTAAAGTCATGGGAAATGGATTCGTCGCACCGAGTTCAAATCCTGGATGTGCTAACTGCATTTGACTTAGCGCTAATACCCTTGGGAAAAGTATGAATCCTACTCTCCCTCCAGCTATGGATAAATAGTAGGGCAGACTGGGCTCTTTAACCTTGGTTAGGCAACCGGTCTAGGAGAAGGAAAACTCTGAATTCAAACCTGTTGAACTCCGCTTAATAAATTGACGTTGTGTCACATGCTGATCGTCTGGAAGGGTAAATATATATAAAAGTTTTTATTTCTTTGCCCACTTTAAACCGCTCACTGTGGTTCTCTTGCCACTGTGATTCTACCGTAAACTGATGGCAGCGGCTCTCCCGCGTGTGTCACTTGTTTACACTGAAAATATCTACACGAACACCCCTGCCATCTTTTTGATTTCTGTGGTGAATAAATAATGTAACTTGAAATATACCATCATACAGTTTTTAAAAAAATAAAAATAAAATTCAAGGTTTTTCAATCCTCTAGCAAGGTCCAGGTATTTGTTTATCATTTCATTGGGAATACCATACGTCTGGCTTTGTGCCACAACAAAGCTTAGTAAATAACTATACAAAGATATTCTCAGGGCACTTCACGCGTGTAATGGTTAGCAAGCTAGATTCGCAGGCCATTGGTAGTGAGTTCAATTCTCGCTGGGCATCCCATACTTTTGGCTTTGTGCCACATCTAGGCTAAGCGTAGTAAATAACTATGCATGATATTCTAACAAAAGGTAGTAAGAAATATCTTATCAAAACATGCTATAAACTTTAAAAGAATTATTATATAAAACAATTCACTTCTATAAATGAAGTAATTTTTAAAACTTATTTTTTTAAATTATTTCTCTGAATTTGATAGGCAAGGAGTTGGGTCAAAATGTAATGCCAAGTATAATTACTGACACAGGAACATGTATCATACATCAAAATGAAGCTGGTCCTCTGTGGATCACATCCCTACTTCTACACATAGGTGTGTCAAAAAGTAATGCCAATTTGTTTAAGACAGGTATAATTAACACAGAAACATGTATCATACATCAAAATGAATCTGGAACTCTGTGGATCACATCCTTACTTCTCCACATAGGTGAATCAAAAAGTAATGCCAATTTGTTTAGGACATGTATAATTACCAACACAGAAACATGTATCATACATCAAAATGAAGCTGGTCCTCTGTCGATCACATCCTTACTTCTCCACATAGGTGAGTCAAAAAGTAAAGCCAATTTGTTTAGGACAGGTATAATTACCAACACAGAAACATGTATTGTACATCAAAATGAATCTGGAACTCTGTGGATCACATCCTTACTATTCCACATAGACGAGTCAAAAAGTAATGCCAAACAAATCGAGAAAATGTCAATCCCTGAATGTACATTTCGACCTATTAGGTCTCATCAGCAAGGTTATAGACATATTTACAAAATGATGAGACCTAATAGATCGAAATATACATTCAGGGATTGACATTTTCTCGATTTGTTTAGCCTTACATTTGAACATATATGCCTGCCTAAGTTCTTTAATTATTAACTAATTAATTTTCAAAATTAGGT
>CM042171.1:3412116-3464931 GCA_023376005.1 Doryteuthis pealeii | reverse complement strand
ACCGCAGAGAGCTCACTAGAAAAACAGTAAAATTCGTCAACACATCCCTCTCACAGCACAACTGCTTCTCAAAATGCCCAATAATCTACACTTCACAAATTATTATGCATGATAATCCATTCACAACAATGATAATAAAAAAACAATATACAAACCGAAATACTAACAACAACATAATAAACACACCACCTATCTACCATAGAAATTTCAAAAAGGCCATCTGTTGACCCGGTTTCAAAAATCCCTGCACGATAGAGCGGAAAGTACTTACCTCTATGACATACTCGGCATACCATCCAGCCATTTTCTCCAGATATTACAAACACAATCCGGCAATCACCCGACACAACAACAGAAGAACTTGTAGACAATAAGATGGCTTCAATTAGTTAACATATATATATATATATTATACTATATATATGTAGTATATAAATTACTATATATCATATGATTACTATATATATATATATATACTATGGTTACACCCGTGCAGTAGCTAGCCTAAATGGGGGTATGCAGATAGATCGTTGCGACTAGCCGCAACAGTATCCCACGCCGGGCTCCTCACAGCCACATTAAATATTATTGAAAAAATATCACCACCAATCTAACTTCAAATTTCCTTAAGTCCACACACTAAACAAAAAGGTCTCACCGACTCGCAATCTTTGAAAATATACCACACGCGCTTCGTCTATTAAGATAAGTCCATTCCAACGGGCATCCGTATCTCTGTTCAACTCGACCGATTCTACATCGACACACTCGACCTCATTCAACGGCATGTACCTGAGAATCAATCCGATAACTCGAGTAGGTACTCCTATCATTTTATACTACCTATATACCTATATACTACCTACTAATACCTATACCTACCCTACCCCTATCCACTCACTACTACGTACCGCCCCAACGTCTAACTTCTCACTTCACGTCACATCTCACTTAGTATATACTCAATCCTCATTTTCACCTACACACCTCACCTCTATATACTTAGTATCATCTCAAGTTTAATTTATTATCAACTTGTCTCTCTCTCTCGCACACTCACGTTACATTCTCTCAACTCTCACGCTAGACTTCTCCCTAATATCTTTACTCTATTCGCACTATTGCTTATTTTTATGTTACCCGCTGTCATATGTTTCGGTACGATCGCTGCACCTCCGCCTTCCTTCCAAGCTATCTTTCTGTTTGGAACCTTCTTTTCGACGTCCCGACACAACATACTCGAAGAGGGCCACACTCTACCGCAAACGCCTTGTATTCAGATAACAATAACGATCGCGACACTACTTCCGAATAATACAAGCATAATACTAATCTATTAAGCTCCATCTAAAAAAGCGCCGAGAAATAGCTGTAGATAACATGAATATGAGGACACATAGTCGAATACCCTCCAAATAATACTAATTTATTAAGCTCACTCATAACATCCAGCAGAAATAGTGCTAGATAACAATGACAATACGTAGTACAATCAGTCCGACTAATCCAATAATACTAATCTATTAACCCTCATCTAAAAATCAGAGAAACATACGTGCTAGATAACAATGAATATGAGCCGACATACCTCCGCAATCACACTCATAAGCTAATTACCCAACCCCATCTTAAAAAATATCATAGAAATAGTAGAATACCCTACTCAGTATATACAAACCCTTAATTTTTAGGTACATCTTAACTTTCTCTCAATAAATTCCTACTATAGAAATAATTGAACCTCATGTTTTGTCCCGTGTTTTTTTGCAATAATGTTATTTTTCTAGCCCGCCGTTATTTTTACAATCAATAAATATATTTTTTTATCTTATTTTACATATTTCACATCGATGAAAATATATTAGTACTCTGGTAAACGGGTGCATAAGAAAAATAAAACATTTATTGCAAAAACGGACATCAAATCAGGGTTCGTTTTATTTTCATGGTAGGAATTTACGACGGAACACGTTAAGGCATTCATCTACTACGTGCTTAGTATCTCACCAGTATTTTTATCTATTGTTTTTGTTTCGTCTTTTTCTTGTTTTAATCACGGGCATATCAACTCAAGCTGCTCATTTTAATGCCCAGATAAAAGTTTTGAAATTTTAAATCAATTCTTAATGCGATAATACATTTTTTCATAAATACATTTTTTCTATTTACTCATAGATGGACCCTAACAGGTACTACCACTTCGGGCTCCAGAGTGACCAGGACGCCACTGGTCGAGGAGGGTGCTCACAATTCCCGACCGTCAAAACTAGAACCTCACATCAGATAGAGTCTTACATCGTCATTTCTCCCAGGACATGTAGACCCGGTGGTGCGCGTTCTACACCCATATCATAAAAAGGGGTTGGGCCTTGGCCATAGGCGCAACTAGGGTTGGGAAAATCATATAGCGTGCACAGGGCTTGACGTGACCAGCCGATTGATCGAGGGAGCCTCGCGAAGCACCGTCTAACCCAAGAGGGCCAAACGTGGAGTATCTGATGTCTGAACTGCTCATCCCACCTGGGCTCCTATCCTTCAAGCATCACGGGTCGCCACCCACGCCAACGTCCCACCCTCGGCCCCATTGTGAGCTCGTATTCCGTCTGCAGGTGCAGTCGGTGCCATTCTACCGCCACCTCCAGCCGACAAGCGCGGGTAATTTTTATTAAGAATCTCCACCTACCTAGCATGTCCAAGTATACTTCTACTGCCATAGTAAGCTATATGATAACACTATGTGTCAAATGTTCCATAATCAAAGTTAACTTCTACCACGTCGATTGTTTTATCGTGACGGAATCTACACAGAAAACTAAACAAAACCAAAGTCGTGATGTTTATTATCTATTGAAACATAGATCATGTCAAAAATGACTATATCATTTCCCGCTCTGTCGCAAGTTCAACATTTAATTCCCGGTTCCCTGCGTAAGATCCGTATCTATGAATTGCTAACTTATTTATCCACATTAATTTTATTATGCCATTCATGGAGCCGAACGTCGTGTAGTTGTTGTGTTGCAGTTTGCCTTGTTGACTTTTGCAAACTTGGACGTACGGATAACACTTTATTTGATACATCTACAGCGCGGCGCGTACGCGAAGCGTTTAAAACAAATCCCCCGTATTCCAGAAGGCCTGGAATACCTAAGCAAACATTTCATAGTCTAAGTAATTTGAACCTATGAAATCTATACATATTCTGTCAATCTTCGTCTGCTATTCTTCTTCCTCACGGAACTCCCTCTCACATACACCTTCGCCTACTAGTCTATACAAATTAATTTTAGCTATTATATGCGTCTATTCGACCTATTGTCCCCCATCTTATTGTTATTCTGTACTTCAGCTTACATTGTACTCACCACCTGCCTAATGTTGTCATGTAAGTTAATTTTATAACGTCGCAATCTCACCTTACTGTTATATCCACAGGATGTAGAAATAATAATTATACCACAAAAACAGTAAAATATGTTTACATATAACAATATTTGTTTTATCATTCTCGACTCGACCGGAATACAGTCGCGATGAAGTTTGATAGAATTTCAGCTCGAGCTGTCATGTCGTGTTCTTTATCACGTGGGGCAGTCTTGTCTGCCTGACCGCCTGCTTGTCATTTTCTGTACTTTGCGGGTAGAATCATTAGGGGAGATAACTCACGCTAACAGTATAGTTAATTGGTACTACAATTAATAGCCTCAATTAGTATAGGCTCCATGTTAATTTCTAACTACGTGGACGATGCATGTTTAGTATATTCCAAGTTATTCATTATACTATACATGCGAGCGAAGTCTGTGTAGTAGTTGTATAGAATTTGATGCAGTGAGTACGAAGTTGGACTAACGCTAGTCATTAGGTATAAAAGTCCACTTGAAGTTGATTGACAGTGTCGGAACGTTGTATACTCGGCCTAGGCACTATGCGTTATCTAAGTCACGTCGCACTGCCAGGACGGGCCTGGAATAGTGCGGAGCGGGTCAGTCCGTGAAAAGTACGCATTTGTGGTCACCAATTCCTGCTAAGATATTAAACATTATCACGCATTCCTTTTGCTAGATCAATATATACATATATACCATATATATACGTATTCACTACACTATAATAATACGATCGTTGACGTATATTATATGGATTAAGATAATGCTCTGCTGATTTACTCTGTCTTTCCTTAGCAAAACGAGGCACGAAACCAAACAGGTTTCTAGCTGATAATGGGCAAACTGTAATGAACGGAAAGGCTGCTTCGCGTCGGGGAACTGTTGGTGGACTGTGTACGAGCAGCGGGTCCAGTTCCCACCCCGACACAAAAAGCCACTGCCGCAAACCACTTAGAGCACGGATCCAACCCTCCAAAAACTCGCTTCCGACAAGAATTGTCTCTGTAGCAGTTCAACAAAACTTACACACCAACACACACCAGCACACAGCATACCGTCGATAACCTATATATACCACTAGTATATATATATATTCATATACCTATATTCTTTGCTTTTTATTTCGTTACCAGTGCGCAATAGTGACCGGTCAGGGGCCCAGCACGTACACACTTTTACAGATCTAAAGTTTGTCTAACATCGTCAATAAATCTAAACACTAGGAATCTTCGTTTGGATCTCACTGCTTCCCGCCAGACTATCTTACCCCAACTCGGCTAGAGTGTAATCGTCGTCTTTCTTTCAAAAATCGAATTGCACTTTCATATTTATACTCTTACAAAGCGTCACTTATCCTCCATCCGAAGGTAGAGGGCGCTATGGACGTTGCTGATCCATGTTCCTTCAACAATATCTTGTCCTCGACAACCCTCCTCTCTTCATTCAATCTTTTTATTATTTTTGCTCCATTCTGGAAGTAAACGACGTTAAATGTTTGATAATGTGTTAGTTCTACTTATCCAAAACTAAGTAAATAAATACAATAAATTGAAAAAACAATTTTTTTTCTCACAATCATTTCCATAGTCCTCAGATAAAATTCAAATATATACATCGCGTTAATAAACCTCGTTAGAAAAATTTTAAGAATCAACCACCAGCGTTATTTACCGTCACTTGAGTTGGCACACCAACACCCAAACAATATTTAAACCTAGCATTACGCAAAACAGTCTTCGATAATATTAATTTTAGAAAAGCAGATACCACAGACTTATTAATCGCATCTCAGAAGACCGAAAGCTACTTGGTCTCTTCATTGTGATAATCATCCTCAGCACACACTCGTTAACCCGTCCTTGTGGTCTTCTCCACTCTCCGAAAGACTGAGCAAGGAAATGTGACTTCAGTTCAATTTCTTAAGCAGAGTTAAAATTCAGACATTTACCTTCACTAGACCATTTTATGTATTCAAGAGAAGGCTTTGTTTTTTAGATATGTTTCTCAAAGATTTTCATCTTTTTATAACAATTGCCTTAAAGTTGCGACACATCACTGCTAAGTAAACTCCTTTTATTATTTCTTAGTGACTTCTTGACGTTACACTAGTAGAAAAAAGTCTATCGTAGAGAGAGAACTCTGTTGGCAAAACACCCACGGCCCTAATCATCTTAATAACAGAGGCATGAAGCCTACGCTGGTGTGAAAAACTACTACTCCACTAGCTACTAATAATATCACTAACTAATAACTCCTTATTATAATGGCGCTGTGTGTTCTTTCAGTCTGTAACGAACTCATATTCTCACTCCAAAGTCAACCAATTCTCTTATTATCTCGACCATCATCACCTCTCCATGACCTCTTTCTATTTTAATCTAACCCTCAATTCTGATAATTGTCTTACATTATTAATACTGTTAACTATGTCTACATCACTGGAAACAATGCCATTATATTTATATATACCCACACACTAGCGTTCCTAACAATGTGAGGGAAGGGCTATTTGCATAATCAATATAAATAAATTCGAATCGATCAACTTTGCCTTAGTATTAATTGATTTCTAACCTGTGTTGTTTTCTGCATTTAACCTGAATATAGCAAACACTCTCTTCAATGAATCCCTCTAAATGACAATCATTAACAAGATAAAACCCTGTCATTTGTATCTTTACTTCCTCTTATAAATGAACATACTTACATTAGAAAAATAACAATGAAAGACGAGAGTATCGGAGAGTAATCTTCAGTTGTTCCATTATTATACTCCCCTGTTCTCAAATCTTTGATTATACCTCCCCTCCCTGTTTCACAATTTTTTATTCTGTATTCTACTTAGTTTCATTAGCCTCCTCTCTAATTTACATTAAATATTTTCATTCACTGTAAAAACTTAAATACTAGCCCCCGGAACGGGCGGGTTCTTTGCCCTCAACAATAATTGCTGCGCAGCTACTAATAACATGACCTTCATACCAGCACAGGCAAGATCCAGCCTCTACGTCTCTCGACTAAACACACACAACGCCAAACGCAACTTGGTCACTCCCAACGGCTGGATCTTCTGCCCAGTTCACAGCAGATTCCACAGGCGTGATAGCTCAACAGGCCACACACATCGCAAAAATCGGCACAACTACCCCCACGGCCTCTGACCCCAGAGAACTGAAAAGTTATCACTCCACAAAACTACTCACACCTTCCCAGCTTCACACCACCGGCTACGGTAGGGTTGTGAACCTAATCATAATCAAATTAATAGATAAGGCTAGATAATACTTCGCGCAATTGTTACTAGGGATGAAGTTCTATCGCAACTTATGTCACGTCAAAGCTTGTGCCCTGAACCTCGATACGTTGAGCGCCCTTGCGAAAAGGTACCAAAAGGAATTGGAAACGGTGTTGGGAAAGTCTGGAATCAGAGGAAGAATTGAAACCATGTCAGCATCACTGCACTGCTGCTAGATCTGTCCAAAATGATCAGAAGTCTGCGAGACCTGGAGGCCTTGCGGTTACTCTAGACTCAGTGAAAGACATCAGCCAACGGGTGCTGTATTTTATATTCTCTGTCCAAATAGTTTTGATACTCAGCAGTAGATCTTATATCACTAAATTCACAATCATTATGGGAACGATGCGTATTTAAGTAAGGAACCACAGTGAGGCCGGACCTTGCGTGGATGGCAATCGCTAGTGCCAGAGAACAGGATTGGATAGTGGCTGAGCGCAGGTATGAGAACGGATTGCTTCTATGAATTCAAGAACTTGTTAAAACGCTGCTCAAATAATCGACCTTGTGAACATCGCGCTCGCGGGAGAGGTTCATAAAGTGTAAACGGGTAATGCCGTGTGAGTTGCCCGCTCAGTAAACTAAATAGATATCAGTCACAAGAAGAGTAAAGTAATTTTTCTTTTTCTTTTTTGTCTTTTTTTTTTTTAGTTTTGTCGAATCAAAATGTTCACGAATCAGTATATAATTGAGAAGGAACTGCATGTTGCATTTTCCGATTCGAGTGCTCCATCAGTGCAGTGTGAATCAAGATATCGTATTGCGGGGGAAAGACGAGCAGAGAGGATATATATATATATATAGTATATATTATATATATATATATATTATATTACATGGCATATATATACACACATATAATACATATATATATCATGCATATATGATACCATATATATAATACAGGCATATATATACACAATCTATATAACTATATATACAGGCATATAATAACATATAATATAAATATATATACACATATATACATACTTATATATATATACACACATTATATATTACATATATATTATATATAATATATACAACATATTATGTATGGAGAGACAAAGAGAGCGGTATATATATATATATGATATAATATATATAATATATATATATATATATATATATATACACACATTATATATACAATCACACACATATATATATATATATGCACACACATATATATATATGGAGAGACAAAGAGAGCGGTATATATATATATATATATAATATATATTTATATATATATATATATGTGCGTGTGTGTGGGTGTGTGTGAGTGTGTACATGCATATTTATACACACATATAACATACACACCACATATATCATAAAAATATATATATGTACATGCATATTTATACACCCATATATACATATATATATATATATATATATATATATATAATATATTTGGAAGACAAAGAGAGCGTTATATATGTATATACATATATATATATATATTATATATATATAATATGTATAAATTATATATATATAATATATATTATATATATATACATATATATCATACACGTATATATATACGCACATAATATATACACAACATTTTTATATAATAACACACATATTTATACACATAACACACCACCACACACAATACACACACACACATAATAATATATTAAATATAATATATATATATATATATGGATGAGTGAAGAGGTAGGGGTATTGAAGTAGAGAGAGGGAGAGAGGGGGGAGGGAGAGAAGATCATACCGTGCGGGAAATTTTCCTCAACAATCTTCCGGAAGTTCTTGGAATGTGTAACAGAGAATCCATTAGGAGAGATACGACCTTGCTGGTGCAGTTGCTAAGTCTTTCTGTTTAGATAGGCAGCTGCTTTTTCCTGCAGAATACGATGCACACCAAACAATCTTTCCCTTTCTGATCTTATACAATATCAAATATATATATACATATGAGAAAAGTATTTTAAAAATGAAATAAATCCGACAGTAAAGGAAAAAGGTAGAAAAACATTATCAATATTGTGCTAACAACGCTTGCTTCAAACTTTGCGGTTTATGAAATGTAATTCAATTGAAATCATTTTAAAATTAAAATGAAGACAATTGTATAAAATCATTTTATAACATTGGTCTTCATCAAGGCAATTATTTTTTATGAAAAAGGAAAATTTACGTCTGTCATGAGAGGATTCCCATTTCCCACTCGTTTTATGTGGCCCACCCACAAGCCGAAGCTCATAGCTGGTAGACACAAAAAATGCGTTGATCCCGTCGGCATTTTCCCTCAAGGGGGCGCCTCAGGCGCTGGGCAATAAACCCAGCCCTGTCCTTTAAATCAGGGGGTAGGTGGAAAATTTAACGTCTGACATGAGGACTCCCATTTCCACTCGTTTTCGTGGCTCAAAACAGCCCATGTTATGCTATTTACCACGTACCCCATGTGTACGGGTTAAGCACCAGGCCCTATTAATGTGGGTCCATCACGAACTGAAGCTCATGGGTGACGGGTGCAAAAAAATGCGTGGATCCCCGTCGGCATTCCCCTCAAGGAGGGCGCCTCAGACGCTGGGGCATAAAACCAGCCCTGTCCCTTTAATTCAAGGGGGCAGGTGTTGCCTGGGGGGTGATAGCCTCCTAGGATCAACGCTGTTAATTTACATTCAAACACAGGCCTCGAAAGGCCCGTGGTATGGTATTTGCCTCTCATCCCACACTTATGAGGGCGTGACACAAGGATATTTATGTGGGCCCACCCACAGCCGAAGCTCATGGTGGTAGGCACAAAAAAATACGTTGATCCCGTCAGCATTTCCATCAAGGTTGGCACCTAAGGCACTGGGCAATAAACCCGCTCTGCCCTTTAAATCAATGGATAGGTGTTGCCTGGGGGAGATAGCCCTGTGATCAACGCTGTTAATTTACATTAACAAACACAGGCCCCAAAAGGCCTATGTTATTAACGCATTTAAAATCCTTCAATGTGTCTTATATATCAGTAAGAAGTAAAAGTTTGATATTATGGACTCTCTCGTCGATTTTCGACGCATGAGGGTTCAAACACAATGACCACCACACAGTGATTTGTTTATAGTGGTGAAGGCTTGTGTTGGACTATCCACACTTTTTGGCACAGTCGATAGGAAAGAATCGGTGCATCAAGGGTTGCCACAAACCCAATCAACGACCGACCCCAGGAATTTTTAATGCAGAGTTATCCCTCTCCTAGACTGGTTACATACCCAAGACTGAATGGCTCAGTCTGCCCTACTATTTAACCCATAGCTGGAGGGAGAATATATGGATTCATACCAGGTATTAGCGCTATGTGAAATGCCAAAAGCTTTCGTCTAGGAATTGAACTCGAATCGACGAGTCCATTTCCCACGACTCTAACCACTAGCCACACTCCTCCATAAGTTTGATATATGGTGTAGTTAAAAGTTTGATATATGGTGTGGTCAATCCGAATACTGGTTTTGACAAAGCGGGTTTAATAAATAATTACTTGGTAGTATTGATCTCTATTATTATTGTTTTTAGTCTCTAATGTATTGAAATCAATTCTATAAACATTTTTATATAGAAACCAATTAGTGTATGATTAGAATAAGTGTAATCTTTTCAATACGCATTCTTACTTTCTTGACATTTTTTAAACAACTTTATCTTCTATACACTTTATTGTCAAACTTTGTTGAGTCTTTCTCAGTATTTTTGAGACGTTTATGCTAAAAATATAATTTACATTATTTTTAAACCAAAATATGTTTTTTTTATACAAGTTATGAAGTTGGAAAAATATCAAGACCTACGTGAACAATGCGTCAGAAAGGGATGAATAACAGATGTATTTCCATTGAAGATGGATGCGGGGATTTATTACAACCAATCTCGGCATTTTTGTCTAAACTGGACTTTCTCCACCAGACAGAGTAAATACTTAAAAAGATTCAGGAGAAATCTCTAACCGCATCAGCGTGGAAATTGCAGTTCTGTATTGTGACATCAAACTGACAAAGTCTGGTGGTATCGTGAGATACTGCTGGGGCGCTCTGGGTTTAACTGGTAATGATGCTTCGGCACCGAAACCATGCTGAACCCAGAGTCAGCATCTGGTGAAGACTTTGTTGTTGCAATGCTACTGTGTAAATAACAGTCATTGAATGAAGATTTTAATATATATATATATATATATATATATATATATATATATATATATAAACAAAAGTCCAGAGAAGAAATCTTCCTTACGACATAGGAGTTTTTTATTTAAAAACCTGTCGCAGTTTGCAGAGCTCAATTTTTGCTTTTATTGTTAGAGTCACAGAGAAAATTATAAGTAAAATATAACAAAAACTTAGAATTTTTGCATTATAGTCTATTTCAAGGAAGCTTAGAAAAGTGTCAAACTCTCCCAAATCATCAAGCGAATGATATATTATATTATATATATATATAATATATATATATTATTATATATATAGATAAAAGGATATGAAAACACACGATGCTGTTAAAATGAAAATATTTGTATAATATTCATAGCTAATATTGAACAATATTTCGATTTATAAAAATCATTCATCAGAGCTTGTTTTTAATCCGGACTCATCGAGAGAGAAGCTGAAAATACTTTGATTTAAAAAAAGAATACATTCCGGCCAGACGTGTGAGTTATTTGAACTGTCGTGTCAAACATTATATTTTCTTTTTCCTCGTCCAGGATTTGAACTCATATCCTTTCGACTATTTTCTCCACGATGACATAACACGACGAGCGCATCAAAGGAAAACGCATCATCAAAATAATAAAAAATAAAGATTGAAAAACAATAAAACGTATATTTTCTATTATTAATGTTTTACTTATATTTTATTTCTATTTCTACAAAGCAGGAACCCCATTAGAGATCACCAATACCAAAAATTCTTTATATATATATGTGTGTGTGTGTTTGCAAACTGTTGCAGCTTCTTTAAAAAGAATGTTAATACTATGATTTATTTGGGAGAAAATGATTGTTTGATTGTTTTCGCCCTGTAGCGGATTGTCCAGTTATAGAAAGAATTTGAACAGTTGGAGTTCATCACCCCGAAAGCCTTGCATCTCAGTTGTATACCACGGTCACTGAGTGCACACAGTGAAAAATAGTATTTATTAAGTTGCTGTTGTTTTTTTAAAAATAGCATAAACTAACAAACAATCTTTCAGAAATAAATGGATGCATTATATATATATATATGATATATGTGTGTGTGTGTGTGTGGTGTGTGTGTTGTGGAAGAAAAGGAAGTGAATCCGACGGTGTAGCAGTTCCCTGGTTAATATTTTCTGGTGATGTATTGATTGACACAGAAGACGACTGATGTTGAACGTAGAATATTTTATTTACTTCCAAACACCGTGAAATACTGAAATAAAATGGGGTATAAAACAATTACTAATTTACAAAAGGTTCTTTAACAAATGCCAGCAACTTCACGGAAATTAGAAAGAACATACCTGTGCGCGTTACCAGTACCAAGAACTAATAAAGACTAAAGTTCTAATTTTAGGACGATATTATCCACACAACTTTTTGCTGCATCAGCCTGGGCGGAAGTCCCTATTTTATTTTGCCCTAGGAGGAAACCTGTTGACCTTCCCATAATGCTATTCAGGCCCTGTGTCACTCGATTATCCGACCTAACAGAGTTGTTTCCCTTACACTGTCCAAATTTAAGGTATATTTTTAGGGTAAAAATAAATCTATCTAACATTAGGCGCACTTAAAGGCGACAGCTACAGACGTATGTAGTATATTAAAAAGATTGAAAAACAAACAGGTTTAAAATGAGTTAAGTGGTGAGTTTATTGGCCGACGCAAAACTTCAAATATTAAACAGACCGATAATCAAGGACTAACCACTCGTTTTTCTCGTTATTCTGTGATAAAAAAAATTTTCTTTTACCTCCATATACCAACAAATGCCCTGAAGACGATCTAATTAATTGATCGAAACACTTCAGCGTCGGCCAATAAACTCACCATTTAACTCATTAAACTGTGTTTTTTTCAATCTTTCTTAATATACTTTATATATATATATAAATATATAATATATATATATATATATGTATGTTGTGTGGTGTGGTGTGTGTGTGTGTGTGGTGAACTGAAAATAAAACGATGTATATCACTGGTGTGCTGTTGATGGCTTTTTGTAACACAGGATACAAGCACTGCAACAACGATGAAAGAAGTTTGCATAGAGTTGTTGGCAATTGACAATTAGCAGTTTCTTGTAAACGGGATTTTTAAACCAATATATATATATATATATATACTATATATATATCATACCTTCCTATACATGCTTAATTGGAGTCCGCACCTAATTTGAAAATTGAATTAATAATGAATTAGCGGACTACCTATAATGTAATGGCTAAACAATCCGACCGAAAAATCCCATCTTGTATCGCTACATCGGCCTCATTAGGCTCATCCAGCAGAGCATAGATAGGAACGCCCGCCCCTGTGCGTGATTTGAAACCGGACTGCTAAGCTGGACAGGCCGAATATCACAACCCCTACACCAACGCACCTTCTAGATTTACGATTTGTTTACAGTAGGTTCTATTCCTCTTCAGTGACTTTTATTACACCGACGATATGATAAGTTGTAAACACGGTTTGTTTAGAATGGCTTTTTTGCGATAATTTTTGGGAGAATAAGTGCTTAATTGGATAATTATATACATATATATAATATATCTAATATATATATATATATTATTATTATTATTATTATTATTTTATTATACTAAGCCAGCCGAATTTTTAACTTTCGATCCTAAAGTTTTTGGGGGTGCAAAATATCGGTATGTATATATTGTGATTGATACTATTTCTGCATAAATAAAAAGACTAGACATAGAAGGTGTGAATATAAGAAAAAAAATTTGGTATGTATATATATACACATTCTATTGGCTTTAATCAAAATAAATAACTTTAGACATACTTATTAAAACCACGTTTAATTCACTACAGACTCTTAATAATAATAGACAATCTTCATCATTGTCGTAAACCATTAAACAATAGCACAAAGTGGAATTTCTGACAATGTTTATATTTTATCCTTTGAAAAACTGCAAATTCCGCTTTTTCGAATTTTTGAATTTCAACCAGGTCTTCGACCGCGGACCTATAATACCCCGTTTATGGCGAAAAAAAAACACAACACGTGAAATCGACTGCAATTAATCAATATGTTTGTTATCCAGTAGATTTAAAACCGAAATCCTTATGGTAAAACTCGAAGTACGTTAGTACGCGGTGTACCTTTATGATAAAAATTTGCTCTAGTAACTTATTGAGCACTTTATATTTGTTATATCACTGCGTTATCATTGTGAAACTTGAAATCAACTAACACTGTGACCCTTTCCACAGTTAAGTCACTTTTTCCACAAATACCTTATATATATATATATATATATATATATATATATATATATGATTATATTTAAATTGATAAAACACAAGTTTGATTAACGAATGTTGGTTAAGAGAGCCTACGGTGCAGTGTTTGTTCTGTTTTTAACAAACTTTCATCAGGGCTTTCGTTGGCTTAAGTAAGAATAAAGTATTAATGAAAACAGAAGTCTGCAAGCTCTGCTGTTGATGTTGGCATACTTAAAACGCTGACTAACGTTGGCGTCTTAATCTTTAAAAACACGTGACATCAATTCCTCCGCGGAAAATCTTCAATGGAACCTAATTGTTCAATGAATTGTTATTTCACGTCACGTGTCCCCAGTTTAAACTCGGATATGGGTGTGTGTTATTGCTAAGGTTTTAATTAATGGAAAAAACCTTTATTTAAATTGGAGTGGAAGGCGGGTCCCCATTTAATACTACGTACGACCTGATGTTGTGTGCGTGTGCGATCTATGGATTGCCGGTGGTGGGGTGTCGGTGGTGTCGGGATGTGAGGGTAGGAAGTTGCAAGCGAACGCGAGGGAGGGCTTGAACTCGACAGCGTCTCTCGTTATGGGACAGCATTGAAACACGTGCAGGTGGCTTATGTAAGTTCTGGTTCTTTTTCATTTTACTATCCTCTTATCGTTGGATTTACATTCACTTTTCTTCATAAACACCGCAGGCACAACACGCACACCACACCATATATAATATATTATAATAATATAATTATTATAGATAGATAATATATAAAGTTTACATTTGGAACATCTTCACCTGATGATTCCATCGGCTCGGAAATATGGTTGACGGTTCCTTTGATAATAAATAGATTACTTTATATATTTAATTTATTATATTAATATAAAGAGCTCTATTTTATTGAGCACTCTAACAAATAATCTGCCTTTGGTACGCCATTCGCCAGCAAAGTCTGATGAAGGTTTGTTAACAGAACAAAACACTGCACCCGTAGGCTCTTTAACCAACATTCGTTAATCAAACTTGTGTTTTATCAATTTTTACAATATATATATATATATATATATATATATATATATATATATATATATAAGGTATTTGTGGAAAAAGTGACTTAACTGTGGAAATGGTCACAGTGGTTAGTTGAATCAAGTTTCACAATGATAACGCAGTGATATAACAAATATAAAGTGCTCAATAAGTTACTAGAGCAAATTTATTATCATAAAGGTACACGGTACTAACGTACTCGAGTTTTACCATAAGGATCTTCAGGGTTAAATCTACTGGATTAAACAATATATTGATTAATTGCAGTCGATTTCACGTGTGTGTGTTTTTTTTTTCGCCATAAACGGTTGATTATAGGTCCGCGGTCGAAGAACGCTGGTTTGAAATTCAAAAATTCGAAAAGAGCGGAATTTGCAGTTTTTTCAAAGGATGAAAATATAAACATTGTCAGAAATCCACTTTGTGCTATTGTTTTAATGGTTTACGACAATGATGAAGATTGTCTATATTATTATAGAGTCTGTAGTGATTAAACGTGGTTTTAATAATGTATGTCTAAAGTTATTTATTTTGATTAAAGCCAATAGAATGTGTATATATGTATACATACCAAATTTTTTTTCTTATATTCACACCTTCTGTCTTTAGTCTTTTTATTTATGCAGAAAATAGTATCAATCACATATATACATACCGATATTTTGCACCCCAAAAACTTTAGGGATCAAAAGTTAAAAATCTCAGCTTTAGTATAATAATAATAATAATAATAATAATAATAATATATATATATATATATATATATATATATATATATGTATATATATATCCAATTAAGCACTTATTCTCCCAAAAATTATCGGCAAAAAGCCATTCTAAACAAACCGTGTTTACAACTTATCATATCGTCGTGTAATAAAAGTCACTGAAGAGGAATATTAACCTACTCTAAACAAATCGTAAAATCTAGGAAGTGCGTTTGGTGTAGGGGTTGTGATATCGGCCTGTCAGCTTAGCAGTCCGGTTTCAAATCACGCACAGGGCGGCCTTCCTATCTATAGCTCTGCTGATGAGGCCTAATAGGCCGAAATGTACATACAGAGATTGATTTTTCTCGATTTGTTTAGCCATACATTTAATAGGTATTCCCGCCTAATTCATTATTAATTAATTAATTTTCAAAATTAGGTACGACTCCAATTAAGCATATATATATATATATATATATATATATATATATATATATATATATATATATATTGGTTTAAAAATCCCGTTTACAAGAAACTGCTAATTGTCAATTGCCAACAACTCTATGCAAACTTCTTCCATCGTTGTTGCAGTGCTTGTATCCTGTTGTTACAAAAAGCCATCAACAGCACACCAGGTGATATAACATCGTTTTATTTTCAGTTCACCACACACACACACACACACACACACACATATATATATATAATATATATATATATATATATATATATATATATAAGTATATTAAGAAAGATTGAAAAACACAGGTTTAAATGAGTTAAATGGTGAGTTTATTGGCCGACGCTGAAGTGTTTCGATCAATTAATTAGATCGTCTTCAGGGCATTTGTTGGTATATGGAAGGTAATAAGAAATTTTTTTTATCACAGAATAACGAGAAAAACGAGTGGTAGTCCTTGATTATCGGTCTGTTTAATATTTGAAGTTTTGCGTCGGCCAATAAACTCACCACTTAACTCATTTAAACCTGTGTTTTTTCAATCTTTTTTAATATACTACATACCGTCTGTAGCTGTCGCCTTTAAGTGCGCCTAATGTTAGATAGATTTATTTTTACCCTAAAAATATACCCTTAAATTTGGACAGTGTAAGGGAAACAACTCTGTTAGGGTCGGATAATCGAGTGACCACAGGGCCTGAATAGCATTATGGGAAGGTCAACAGGTTTCCTTAGGGCAAAATAGGGACTTCCGCCAGGCTGATGCAGCAAAAAGGTTGTGTGGATAATATCGTCCTAAAATTAGAACTTTAGTCTTTTAGTTAGTTCTTGGTACTGGTAACGGCGCACAGGTATGTTTCTTTCTAATTTTCCCGTGAAGTTGCTGGCATTTGTTAAAGAACCCTTTTGTAAATTAGTAATTGTTTTATACCCCATTTTATTTCAGTATTTCACGGTGTTTGGAAGTAAATAAAATATTCTACGTTCAACATCAGTCGTCTTCGTGTCATCAATACATCACCAGAAAATATTACCAGGGAACTGCTACACCGTCGGATTCACTTCCTTTTCTTCACACACACACACACACACACACACACACACATATATATATATATATATATATAATGCATCCATTTATTTCTGAAGATTGTTTGTTAGGTTTATGCTATTTTTAAAAAAAACAACAGCAACTTAATAATATACTATTTTTCACTGTGTGCACTCAGTGACCGTGGTATACAACTGAGATGCAAGGCTTTCGGGTGATGAACTCCAACTGTTCAATTCTTCTATAACTGGACAATCCGCTACAGGGCCGAAAACAATCAAACAATCATTTTACTCCCAAATAAATCATAGTATAAACATTCTTTTTAAGAAGCTGCACAGTTTGCAAACACACACACACATATATATATAAAGAATTTTTGGTATTGGTGATTCTTCCTAATGGGGTTCCTGCTTTGTAGAAATAGAAATAAAATATAAGTAAAACGTTTTATTAATAAGATAGAAAATATACGTTTTATTGTTTTCAATCTTTATTTTTTTTTATTATTTTGATGATGCGTTTTCCTTTGATGCGCTCGTCGTGTTATGGTCATCGTGGGAGAAAATAGTCGAAATGATATGAGTTCAAATCCTGGACGAGGAAAAAGGAAAATATAATGTTTGACACGACAGGTTCAAATAACTCACACGTTCTGGGCCGGAATGTATTCTTTTTTTTTAAATCAAAGTATTTTCAGCTTCTCTCTCGATGAGTCCGGATTAAAAACAAGCTCTGATGATGATTTTTATAAATCGAAATATTGTTCAATATTAGCTATGAATATTATACAAAATATTTTCATTTTAACAGCATCGTGTGTTTTCATATCCTTTTATCTATATATATATATATATATATATATATATAATATATATATATATATATATCATTCGCTTCTGATGATTTGGGAGAGTTTGACACTTTTCTAAGCTTCCTTGAAATAGACTATAATGCAAAAATTCTAAGTTTTTTGTTATATTTTTACTTATAAATTTTCTCTGTGACTCTAACAATAAAAGCAAAAATTGAGCTCTGCAAACTGCGACAGGTTTTTAAATAAAAAACTCCTATGTCGTAAGGAAGATTTCTTCTCTGGACTTTTGGTTTATTATATATATATATATATATATATATTATTATATATATAATATAATCTTCATTCAATGACTGTTATTTACACAGTAGCATTGCAACCAACAAAGTCTTCACCAGATGCTGACTCTGGGTTCAGGCATGGTTTCGGTGCCGAAGCATCATTACCAGTTAACCCAGAGCGCCCCAGCAGTATCTCACGATACCACCAGACTTTGTCAGTTTGATGTCACAATACAGAACTGCAATTTCCACGCTGATGCGGTTAGAGATTTCTCCTGAATCTTTTTTAAGTATTTACTCTTGTCTGGTGGAGAAAGTCCCAGTTTAGACAAAAATGCCGAGATTGAGTTGGTAATAAATCCCCGGCATCCATCTTCAATGGGAAATACATCTGTTATTCATCCCTTTCTGACGCATTGTTCACGTAGGTCTTGATATTTTTCCAACTTCCATAACTTGTATAAAAAAACATATTTTGGTTTAAAAATAATGTAAATTATATTTTTAGCATAAACGTCTCAAAAATACTTGAGAAAGACTCAACAAAGTTTGACAATAAAGGTGTATAGAAGATAAAGTTGTTTAAAAAATGTCAAGTAAGAATGCGTATGAAAAGATTACACTTATTCTAATCATACACTAATTGGTTTCTATATAAAAATGATTTATAGAATTGATTTCAATACATTAGAGACTAAAACAATAATAATAGAGATCAATACTACCAAGTAATTATTTATTAAACCCGCTTTTGTCAAAACCAGTATTCGGATTGACCACACCATATATCAAACTTTTAACTACACCATATATCAAACTTATGGAGGAGTGTGGGCTAGTGGTTAGAGTCGTGGGAAATGGACTCGTCGATTCGAGTTCAATTCCTAGACGAAGCTTTTGGCATTTTCACATAGCGCTAATACCTGGTATGAATCCATATATTCTCCCTCCAGCTATGGGTTAAATAGTAGGGCAGACTGAGCCATTCAGTCTTGGGTATGTAACCAGTCTAGGAGAGGGATAACTCTGCATTAAAAATTCCTGGGGTCGGTCGTTGATTGGGTTTGTGGCAACCCTTGATGCACCGATTCTTTCCTATCGACTGTGCCAAAAAGTGTGGATAGTCCAACACAAGCCTTCACCACTATAAACAAATCACTGTGTGGGTGTTCATTGTGTGTTTGAACCCTCATGCGTCGAAAATCGACGAGAGAGTCCATAATATCAAACTTTTACTTCTTACTGATATATAAGACACATTGAAGGATTTTAAATGCGTTAATAACATAGGCCTTTTGGGGCCTGTGTTTGTTAATGTAAATTAACAGCGTTGATCACAGGGGGCTATCTCCCCCAGGCAACACCTATCCCATTGATTTAAAGGGGCAGAGCGGGTTTATTGCCCAGTGCCTTAGGTGCCAACCTTGATGGGAAATGCTGACGGGATCAACGTATTTTTTGTGCCTACCACCCATGAGCTTCGGCTTGTGGGTGGGCCCACATAAATATCCTTGTGTCACGCCCTCATAAGTGGGATGAGAGGCAAATACCATACCACGGGCCTTTCGAGGCCTGTGTTTGTTAATGTAAATTAACAGCGTTGATCCTAGGAGGCTATCACCCCCCAGGCAACACCTGCCCCCTTGAATTAAAGGGACAGGGCTGGTTTTATTGCCCAGCGTCTGAGGCGCCCTCCTTGAGGGGGAATGCCGACGGGATCCACGCATTTTTTGCACCCGTCACCCATGAGCTTCAGTTCGTGAGTGGACCCACATTAATAGGGCCTGGTGCTTAACCCGTACACATGGGGTACGTGGTAAATAGCATAACATGGGCTGTTTTGAGCCACGAAAACGAGTGGAAATGGGAGTCCTCTCATGTCAGACGTTAAATTTTCCACCTACCCCCTTGATTTAAAGGGACAGGGCTGGGTTTATTGCCCAGCGCCTGAGGCGCCCCCTTGAGGGAAAATGCCGACGGGATCAACGCATTTTTTGTGTCTACCAGCTATGAGCTTCGGCTTGTGGGTGGGCCCACATAAAACGAGTGGAAATGGGAATCCTCTCATGACAGACGTTAAATTTTCCTTTTTTCATAAAAAATAATGTGCCTTGATGAAGACCAATGTTTATAAAATGATTTTTATACAATTGTCTTCATTTTAATTTTAAAATGATTTCAATTGAATTACATTTCATAAACCGCAAAGTTTGAAGCAAGCGTTTGTTAGCACAATATTGATAATGTTTTTCTACCTTTTTCCCTTGTACTGTCGGATTTATTTCATTTTTTAAAATACTTTTCTCATATGTATATATATATTTGATATTTGTATAAGATCAGAAAGGGAAAGATCATGTTGGTGTGCATCGTATTCTGCAGGAAAAGCAGCTGCCTATCTAAACAGAAAGACTTAGCAACTGCATCCAGCAAGGTCGTATCTCTCCTAATGGATTTCCGTGTACACATTCCAAGAACTTCCGGAAGATTGGAGGAAAATTTCCCGCACGGATGATCTTCTCTCCCTCCCCCCTCTCTCCCTCTCTCTACTTCAATACCCCTACCTCTCACTCACTCCATATATATATATATATAATATATATATTATATATATATATATGTGTGTGTGTGTATGTGTGTGTGTGTGGGTGTGTATGTGTATAAATATGTGTGTATATATAAAAATGTGTGTATATATATGTGCGTATATATATACGTGTGTATATATATTATGTATATATATATATATATATATATATAATATATATTTATACATATACATATATATATATATATATATATATATATATGTATATACATATATACCGCTCTCTTTGTCTCTCCATATATATATATATATATATATATATATATATATATATATATATGTATATATGGGTGTATAAATATGCATGTACATATATATATATATATATATATGTGTGTGTGTGTATATATGTGTGTATAAATATGCATGTACACACTCACACACACCCACACACACGCACATATATATATATATATATATATATATATATATATATATATATACCGCTCTCTTTGTCTCTCCATATATATATATGTGTGCATATATATATATATATGTGTGTGTGTATATAATATATGTGTGTATATATATATTATATATATATATATATATATATATATATATATATATATATATATATACCGCTCTCTTTGTCTCTCATACATATATGTGTGTATATATATAATATATATATATATGTATATATATATGTGTGTATATATATATAAGTATGTATATATGTGTATATATATATGTATATATATGTGTATATATATGCCTGTATATATATGTATATATATATGTGTATATATATGCCTGTTATATATATATGTATATATATGCATGTATATATGTATATATATGTGTGTATATATATGCAGTATATATATATATATATATATATATATATATATATATATATATATATCGCTCTCTTTGTCTCTTTCCCCGCAATACGATATCTTTGATTCACACTGCACTGATGTAGCACTCGAATCGGAAAATGCAACATGCAGTTCCTTCTCAATTTATACTGATTCGTGACATTTTGATTCGACAAAACTAAAAAAAAAAAAGACAAAAAAGAAAAAGAAAAAAAATTACTTTACTTTCTTTGAACTGATATCTATTTATTTACTAGCGGGGATACCCGGCATTACCCGTGTACCTATTTATGAACCTCTCCTCGCGAGCTGGATGTTACACAAGGTCGATTATTGAGCAGCGTTTAACAAGTTTGAATTCATAGAAGCAATCCGTTCTCATACCGCTCAGCCACTATCAATCCTGTTCTCTGGCACTACGAGTTGCCATCCACGGCCAATAGGTGGCCTCACTGTGGTTTCTTACTAAAATACTGCATCTGTCCCATAATGATTGTGACATTTAGTGTATAAGATCTACATGCTGATGTATCAACTATTTTGGGACAGAAATATTAAAATACAGCATCGTTGGCTGATGGTCTTTCACTGGAGTCTAAGTAACAGCAAGCCTCCTCAGGTCTCCAGGACTCTTCTGAGTATTTTGGCAGATTGCAGCAGTGCAGTGTTCTGAATGGTTTCAATTCTTCCTCTGATTTCCAGACTTTCCAAACCCTTTTCCAATCCTTTTGGGACCGTTCCAAGTGCACCAACTACAATTGGTATCACTTTGACTTTCATATTGCATAACTTTTTCAGTTCTCTGGCAAGGCCCAGATATTTGTCCATTATTATTATTATTATTATTATTATTATTTCACACCTACCGTACCCGGTGATTGACTGAAGGTTGAGTTAGTTTATTATTATAACTTTTTCAGTTCTCTGGTAAGGTCGTGGTATTTGTCCATTTTTTCATTTTCCTTTAGCTTCACCCTGTGATCTGCTGGAACTGCAAAATCCACCTGTTGACAAGTTCTTTCTTTTTTGTTTATCAATACTAGGTCTGGTCTTCTTGCTGGGATAAGGTCATTATTATTATTACTAGCAAATATATGCACCCTCCGGGTGCAAGTATTTAAGTTTTAATGTAATAAAATATTGTATTAAATTAGAAATGCTAATGAAACTAAATAAGAATACAGATAAAAAGATTTGAAACAGAGGGGGGTGTATAATAAAAGATTTGAAACAGAGGGAGTATAATAAAAAATGGAACAACTGAAACTTACTCTTCCATTACTCTCGTCTTTCATTGTTATTTTTTCTAATTTAAGTATTTAGTTATAAGAGGAAGTAAAGAATAAAATGACAGTTATTTTATCTTGTTAATGGATTTCATTTAAGATTCATTGAAGAGATTTTTGCTTATATTCATTAAAATAAAACCACACAGTTAGAAATCAATAATACTAAGCACATATTTATCGAATTCGATTTTTTAATATTGATATGCAAATTAGCCTTCCCGTTCACATTGTAAACCGCTATTTTGTTGTATATATAAATATAATTGCATGTTGTCAGTATGTAGACATAGTTAACAGTATTAATAATGTAAGACAATTTTATCAATAATTGAGGTTTAGATAAAAATAAAATCATGGAGAATATGATGTCAATAACTAAGAGAATTGTGACTTGAGTAGGAATATAGTTTCGGTTACAGACTGAAAAACACACAGTCTCCATTATAATAAGATTATTATTATTATTATTATTAGTAGTAGTAGTAGTAGTTTTTCACACCAGCGTTAGCTTCATCCTCTGTTAGATGATTTTAGCCGTGTTTTGCCAACAGAGTTCTCTCTACGATATGACTTTTTTCTACTAGTGTAACGTACAAAATCACTTTAAGAAATAATAAAGTTTACTTAGATATGTGTCGCAACTTTAAGGCAATTGTTATAAAAAGATGAAATCTTTGAGAAACATATCTAAAAAAAAAAAAAAGCTTTTCTTTAATACCATAAAATGGTCTATGTGAAGGTAAATTCTGAATTGTTAAACTCTGCTTAAGAAATTGAACTTGAGTCACATTCTTCTAGTCTTTTCGGAGTGGTGAATACACAAGGCGTTAACGAGTTGTCTGAATGAGTTATCACTAATAAACCAAGTACTTTCGGTTCTTTTCTGAATCATTAATAAGTCTGTTTATTGCTTTTCTAAATTAATATTATCAAGACTGTTTCTAACTGGTTTAAACTATTGTTTTGTTTGTGTCACTCAAGTGACGGTAAATAACGCTGGTGGTTTATTCTTTAAATTTTTCTAACGAGGTTTATTTAACGCGATTGTATATATTTTTGAATTTATCTAACTATGGAAATGGGATTTAGAAAAAAATGTTTTTTCAATTTTATTGTATTTATTTATTTATTTGATAAGTAGATACTAACACATTAACAAACATCTTTTAAGTTCGTTACTTCCAGAATGGAGTAAAAATAAATAAAAAGATTGAATGAAAAATAGAGGGTTGTCGAGGACATTATATTTTGAAAGAACTATCAGCAACCATAGCGCCCTCTACCTTCATGGATGGATAAGTGACGCTTTTAAGATATAAATATAAAGTCAATTCGATTTTGAAAAGAAGACACATTACACTCTACCGATTGGGTAAGATTCTAGTAACAGTGATATTTCCAAACGAAATCCTATGTTTAGAGTTTTATTGACGATTTTAACAACTTTAGATCTTAAAATGTGTACGTGCTGCCATCACTATGTGTGAGCACTGTAACGAATAAAAAAAGCAAATAATATATATATATATATATATATATATATATATATATATATGTGTGTGTGTGTGTGTGTGTGTAAGTTTTGTTGAACTGTACAGACAATTCTTGTCGGACGAGTTTTTGGTTGATCCTTTCTAATTTTCGGGTCATCTTTTTGGTGTCGGGGTGGAACTGGTGTAAACAGTCCACCAAAGGTTCCGATACGAGCGCTTTCGTCAATACAGTTTGCCATTATCAGGTAGGAAACGATGGTATGTTTCGTGCCTCGTTTTTAAGGAAAACAAGTAATAGCAAGGAATTATCTAATTCATATATATATTATATATATATATATATATATATTATATATATTATAATATATATATATATATATATATTGATAGAAAGGATTGCCTGATAATGTTTAAATATCTTAGCTAGGAATTGTTGACCACAAATGCGACTTTCACGAACTGACCCTCTGCATATTCCAGGCCCTCTGGCAGTGCGACTGATTAGTTTAACGCATAGTCCCCTTCCGAATGTATCAACTAAAGTGGATTTATCCATGACTGGTATGTCCAACTTGGTAGTCCAAAATCAAATTATACAACTACTACACAGACGTTCGGCTCCATGTATAGTATAATAAAATAAACTTTGGATATACTAAACATGCACGTCACGTAGTAGAATTAACATGGATATACTAATTAGGCTATTAATGTAGTACAATTAACTATACTAAGTGTTAGGGTGAGTTATCTCCCCTAATGATTCTACACCGGAAATACAGAAACTGACAAGCAGGGGGTCAGGCAGACAAGGACTTGGCCCCACGTGATAAAGACACACATGACACTCAGTTGAATTCTATCCAAACTCATCCGACTGTATTCCCGGTCAGTGAGAATAGATAAAACAAATATTGTTATATGTTAAACATATTTTACTGTTTTTGTTATAATTTATTATTTCTACATCTTGGGATATAACAGTAAGTGAGATTGCGACGTTATAAAATTAACTTACATGTACAACATAGGCAGGTGGTGAAGTACAATTAACTTAAGTACAAATAACAATAAAGATGGGGACAATAGTCCGAATAACGCATATAATACTAAAATTAATTTGTATATACTAAGTAGGCAATTATGTAAGGGAGTTCCGTGAGGAAAAGAACTAGCAGACGAAATTGACAGAATATGATAATTTCATAGTGTTCAAATACTTTAGCTATGAAATGTTTGCCTGTAGGTATTCCAGGCCTTCTGGCAATACGGGGATTGGTTTTAACGCTCCGTACGCCCCTGAATGTATCAAATAAAGTGGATTTATCCGTACGTCCAAGTTGAAAGTCAACAAGCAAATGACACAACAACTACACCGACGTTCGGCTCCATGAATGGCATAATAAAATTAAATTGGATATAATAAGTTAGCCAGAGTTCATAGATAAACGGATCTTACGCAGGGAACCGGGGAATTAAATGTTGACTCTCGACAGAGCGTGAATGATATAGTCATTTTTGACATGATCTATGTTTCAATATAATAATAAACATCACGATCTTTTTTTTGTTTTTATGTTTTCCTGTGTAGATTCCGTCACGATAAAACAATCGACGTGGTAAAGTTAACTTTGATATTGGAACATCTGACCATAGTGTTATCATATAGCTTACTATGCAGTAGAAATATCTTGGACATGCTAGGTAGGTGAGATTCTTAATAAAAATTACCGCCCTGTCGGCTGGGGCGTTAGAATGCACCGACTGCACCTCTGCAGAGGGGTAATACTCTCACAATGGGGCCATCTGTTGGCTGTGGGTGGCGACCCGTGATGCTTAAGGATAGAGCCCAGGTGGATGAGCAGTTCATAACATGCAATACTCCACTTTGGCCCTATCTTGGGTTAGACGGGCGTTCGGAGAGGCTCCCTCCGATCAATCGGCTGGTCACGTCAAGCCCTTGCACCTATATGATTTTCCCAACCCTATTGCCCTTATGGCAAGCCCCAACCCCTTTTTATGATATGGGTGCTAGAAGGCCCACCACCGGGTCTACATGTCCTGGGAATGACGTTAAACTCTATCTGATGGTGAGGTTCTAGTTTTGGACGGTCGGGGAATGTGGAGCACCCCTTCCTCACCATTGCTCCCTGGTCCACTCTGACCCGAAGTGGTAGTACCTGTTAGGGTCCCATCTATGAGTTAAATAGAAAAATGTATTTATGAAAAAATGGTATTATCCATTAAGAATTGATTTATTTCAAAACTTTATTGGCATTAAATGACCCACTGAGGTTGATATGCCGTAAAACAAAACAAACAAACAAACAAATAATAAAAATTAACTTGGATATACTAAGCGACGTAGTAGAATTGGTAATCCTTAACTTGTTCCTCGTAAATTCCTACCATAAAATAAACTGAACCCTGATTTTATGTCCGTGTTTTTGCAATAAATGTTTTATTTTTCTTGCACCCGTTATTTTACAATACTAAATATATTTTCATCGAAGTGAATATTAAAATAAATAAAGAAAATATATTTATTATTGTAAAATAACGGGCGCAAGAAAAATAAAACATTTATTGCAAAAACACGGACATAAAATGAGGGTTCAATTTATTTTATAGTAGGAATTTATGAGGAACAAGTTAAGGATTACCGTAAAATTAATTTGTATATACTGAGTAGGTATTCTACTATTTCTATGATATTTTTTAAGATGGGGCTTGATAATTAGCATTATTTGGATTATTCGGACTATTGTCCTCATATTCATTGTTATCTACACTATTTCTCTGATTTTTTAGATGGAGCTTAATAATTAGTATTATTTGGATTATTCGGACTATTGTCTTCATATTCATTGTTATCTACACTATTTCTCTGATTTTTTTAGATGGAGCTTAATAATTAGTATTATTTGGATTATTCGGACTATTGTCCTCATATTCATTGTTATCTACACTATTTCTCTGGGCCTTTTTTAGATGGAGCTTAATAATTAGTATTATTTGTATTATTCGGAATATTGTCCTCATCGTTATTGTTATCTATACAACGTTTCGGTAGATGTGCCCTCTTCAGGTATGTTTGTCGGACTCGAAAAGAAGGTTCCCAACAAGAAATACTTGAAGAAGGCCGGAGTGCACATCGGCCGAAACATTATACAGGTAACAATAAAAATAAGGACAATAGTGCGAATAATGAAAATAATATTAGGAAATCTACGTAGTAAAATTAACTTAGATATGCAAAGAAGACAAGTTGATAATATAATTAACTTAGATATACTAAGTATATAAGTGATTTAGTAAAATGAATTAGTATATACTAAGTAAGTGACGTAATAAAATTAACTTGGGCATACTATATATATAATATATATATATATATATATATATATATATATAAAATGGATAGAAGTAACCTACTCGAGTTTCATCGATTGATTCTTCAGGGTTACATCCGTTGAATTAATCGAGTTTTCGATAATCTCAGTTAGTACAATACATGCCCGTTGGAATGGGACTTATCTTTAATAGACGAACGCTTGTTTATATTTTCAAAGATTCATCGTGAACCTTTTTTGTTTATTGTACTAAAAATTTGAATTAATTTGTGTGGATTATTTTTTCAATTAATATTTAATGTCTTAACCCCTGGATACTGTGCGCTTCCAACGATCGTACTCATACCCCCCATTTAGGCTACTACTCATACATTAACATATATATATATATTATATATATATATATATATATATTTATATATACATATATATATATATATATATATATATAATATATTGTTAAATAATGAAGCCATCTTTTGTCTACAAGTTCTGTCCTTTGTTTTTTCGTATTGCCGGATTGTTTTTGTAATATCTGGAGAAAATTGGCTGATGTATTTGCCATATGTCATATAATAAGTACTTTCCGCTCTATCTGCAGGGTATTTTGAAACCGTACAACAATGGCCTTTTGAATTTTCTATTTATATAGGTTGTGTTTATTATTGTTGTTGTTATTATTCGTGTTATTATTATTTTTTTTATTATCATTTTTAATATTATCATCATTTTAATAATTTGTTAATGTAATTATTGGCATTTTAGAACATTGGTGCTTTGAAGGGATGTTTGACAATTTTACTTTTTTCTAGGTGACTTGACATGGAATTGCCCATATAGTAGGTACGCAACGCACATAACAAAACTAACTTAGATATACTAAGTAGGTTTGGCAACGTAATAAAATTTACATATATATACTAAGAAAAAACCCGTCATATTACAATTAGGGTGTATCTATTAAGTATACAAGTGAGATAGTAAAATTAACTCTGAAGTTCTAAGTTAGCAAGCCACGTAGTAAAATTAACATGTGTATACTAAGTCGACTGTATACATAAGAAAATTAACTTACTTAGGCAAGTAGAAAGGTATAATTAACTTGTACATACTATGAAGTTAATACGCTGTAAAATTAACTTGTATATAGGCCAATAACATAGTAAAATTAACTTGTATATACTAATTTGGTCAATAACATAGTAGGATTAACATTTATATACTAAGTAGACCAATAACTTCGTAGAATTAACTTTTATACACTAAGTTGGACAATAACAGAGTAGAATTAACTTGTATATATTAAGTAGACCAATAACTTAGTAGAATGAACAATTATATACTACGTTGACCAATAACATAGTAAAATTAACTTGTATATACAAAGTAGACCAATAACATAGTAAAATAAACGTGTATATACTAAGTAGACCAATAAAATAGTAAAATTAACTTGTATATACAAAGTAGACCAATAACAGTAAAATTAACGTGTATATACAAAGTAGACCAATAACAGTAAAATTAACGTGTATATACAAAGTAGACCAATAACAGTAAAATTAACGTGTATATACTAAGTAGACCAATAACATAGTAAAATTAACTTGTATATACTTAGCAGACCAATAAAATAGAATAATGAACTTTTATATACTAAGTAGACAAGCGACTTGTAGAATTACCATGTCAGACACACTAGTGTCCGACTTTTTGAATAAAAACTGAAATTAAATCAAATATTCTAAATTAAATTTTCTTTGATTTAATTTTCCGTATATCTATGCCAGAATCATTTCTTTATCCCCAAATGCATTAAACTCTTTTCAAAAAAAATAACTGAATCGGACATTTTCTTTGAATTTCCAATATGTATTACCACAAAGGCGCTATGAATAAAATTTGAATATGAATATTAAAATTGAATATCAATAAATAAACTCTTAATTGCGAGGAAATTCAATTCCAATCGAAATGTTTTTTTAAAATTTATTTTAAATTATAATCAACACGGATTTTTAAGATTTACAAAAATATTTAATTTCTACTTTAATATTCAATAACATACCTATTTCACTTATTTGTTTGACTCCTAAATCTATGAAAGCAAAGGTTAGAGAATTTCCTTTTGTGATGGTAGCATAAGAATTAAATTTGTGGTATTGGCTTCGGGGGTCAAAACTGGTTCAGAGGAATCTTCCAACGTAGGTGAATATAGACATGATAAAATCCAAACAAAGATGTACAATATAATAACAATACAGACTTTATTGTCGGAGCATGCGGAAGAAGACATATATAACAAGATACACACAGTTAGGACAAAAGTCTTTGGGAAGAAAGAAATAGATCTTAACGAATATAAGAATCACTTAATGTGAATGGCCCACGAGGTAGAACCTATAAGAGGCTACGTAGACACGTGGGTACGAGCCTAAGTTAGGGGCAAGGCCCCACACCTTATGAGCCAGACACCACACGTCTAGTCCATCTTTTTGGGTGCCAAACCAAAGAGAAAGGCCGAGGGCTTTCCGGGTTGAGTGTATATACCCAGGCAGTAGTGCCACCTATTTGCAAATCCTCGCGACTGTAAAGTTTTTAAATGCCATCCTTGGCCAGTTGAAAATGGCTTAAAGAAAGTCCTGTCTTATGGAATCCTTTGGTAAGCGTATAAGTCCTATCCTGCGAATTTGTAAAGGTCCAGTGTTTCAATCCTATGTCCGTAGTCAAAGAATGTCAACGTAGTTATGGCCAGTACGGTCATTTTAAGTATTGTATCAGCAGCAGAGTACTGCCAGTGATTGGCCAAGAGTTTGATCACATGGTTCTCGCCGAGTCTATAAGTACGAGCGGGTATCTAGCACACACCTTATATATAAAAATTCTTGGAAGCACGTGGTGTAATGGTAAAGTCATGGGAAATGGACTCGTCGTCCCCGAGTTCAAATCCTGGACATGGTAATTGCATTTCACTTAGCGCTAATACCTTTGGGAAAGATATGAATCATACTCTCCATCAAGCTATGGGTAAATAGTAGGGCAGATTGGGCTCTTTAACCTTGGTTAGGCAACCGGTCTAGGAGAACGAAAACTCTGAATTCAAACCTGTTAAACTCCGCTTAAGAAATTGACCTTGTGTTGCATCCTGCTCGTGCGGAGGGGTTGGCAATATATATATATATATATATATATATATATATATTATATATATATATATAATATAAAATTCTCAATAGCGACAAGGAAAGATAAGTATTTTCCACCAAAGTCCATCCCAGAAAGGCAAATAATTGCAACATTAAGTTGAATCTTAGTGCTTAGTTATTTATAACCTCTCAAATGTGTTGCAGACACACGTACATTGTCAGGGAGGCGCGTGATGTAACGGTTAGAGTCATAGGAAATTGTTTTATTTTCTTAGTTTCCTCCGGACACACACACACACATACATACAATCTGTGTCCAAAAAGTATCGAGTTTTTTTTGGGTACTTAAATGTTGAACATTAACGTTTCATTCATTGTTCATTTCTATTTTGGTAAATACAACTTCAGTGTCGATATATTCATGATACACCTTGTATTCTGAAAAAAATTAACGTTCCGTTCATTGTTCATCTCTATATTGGTAAATACAGCTTCAATCTCAATACTATTATGACACACCTTGTATTCTGGAAAAAAATTCACGTTCCATTCATTGTTCATTTCTAACTTGGTAAATACAGCTTCAATCTCGATACTATTATGGCACACCTTGTATTCTGGAAAAAAAGTAACGGTCATTTCTCTCTTGGTAAATACAACATCAGTGTCGATACATTTATGACACACTTTGAATCTGAAAAAAAATTAAGGTCCTATTAATTGTTAATTTCTTCAATCTCGATAATTTTATGACACACCTTTTATTCTGAAAAAAATTAGCGTTCCATTCATTGTTCATTTCTATCTTGGTAAATACAGCTTCAATCTCGATACTTTTATGACACACCTTGTATTCTGAAAAAAAATAACATTCCATTCATGGTTCATTTCTATCTTGGTAAATACAACTTCAGTGTCGATATATTTATGACACACCTTGTATTCTGAAAAAAAATAAGATTCCATTCATTGTTCACTTCTTCAATCTCGACACTTTTATGACACACTTTGTATTCTGAAAAATTAACGTTCCGTTCATTGTTCATCTCTATATTCGTAAATACAGCTTCAATCTCGATACTTTTATGACACACCTTGTATTTGGAAAAAAATCACGTTCCATTCATTGTTCATTTCTATCTTGGTAAATACAGCTTCAATCTCGATACTTTTATGACACACATTGTATTCGGGAAAAAATTCACGTTCCATTCAATGTTCATTTCTATCTTGGTAAATACAGCTTCAATTTCGAAACTTTTATGACACACCTTGTATTCTGAAAAAAGAATTAACATTCCATTCATTGTTCATTTCTATCTTGGTAAATACATCTTCAATCTCAATACTATTATGACACACCTTGTATTCTGGAAAAAAGTAACGTTCCATTCATTGTTCATTTCTATCTTGGTAAATACAGCTTCAATCTCGATACTATTATGACACACCTTGTATTCTGAAAAAAGTAACGTTCCATTCATTGTTCATTTCTCTCTTGGTAAATACAGCTTCAATCTCGATACTTTTATGACACACCTTGTATTCTGGAAAAAAAATCACGTTCCATTCATTGTTCATTTCTATCTTGGTAAATACAGCTTCAATCTTGATACTATTATGACACACCTTGTATTCTGGAAAAAATTAACGTTCCATTCATTATACAGCTTCAATCTTGATACTTTTATGACACACCTTGTATTCGGGAAAAAAGTAACGTTCCATTCATTGTTCATTTCTATCTTGTTAAAAACCGATTTCCATCACAATACTTTTATCCCACACCTTTTACATACATACAACTGACTTTTATACATGTATAGATAAATCAAAATCAAAATCAAAATCAAAACCATAATTTTTACGGGTATTATGCAAGCAAAAGTAAAAGATAAGTAAAGATAAAACGTCACAATTTGCAATAACAACCACCCAAGAAAAAAATCAGGAGATAATTCCGAATTTCGCTTCTTACTGTCTTCATAATCGTTCAGGTATAAAAAAAGACAGATACTTGTTTTTTTTTCACACAGAGGCAAAGAAGCCATTTTGGTTTTTGGATTCAGCGTGTTGAAGACAATGAAGATATCTAAGCATTGATTACGCCCTACAGTGTCCCAACTGAGAGGGAAGACTGTAAAGATACAGATACCGTTAAGAATATACAGAAAATAAATATTACAATAAAAAAAAACAGAAAATGTTGCAAAATATGAAATATGAAAGAATATGAAAAACACAAATACTCAAAAAAAAAAGAAAAAAATAACAACAACAAGAACAAGAACAACAACGAAAAATGTTTCAAAATATGTTATATCATTCCAAGACCGGGGAGCGTGTGATATACATAAATATAAATAAATAACTGGTTAAAATATACTTGCGGCTTTCATTGCCAAAAATTCCTAATTCAAATAACACTCCATTAACTGTTCATTTCTATCTTGGTAAATACAACTTCAGTGTCGATATATTTATGACACACCTTGTAATCTGAAAAAAAATTAAGGTTCCATTCATTGTTCATTTCCTCAATCTCGATACTTTTATGACACACCTTGTATTCTGAAAAATTAACATTCCATTCATTGTTCATTTCTATCTTGGTAAATACAGCTTCAATCTCGATACTTTTATGACATACCTTGTATTCTGAAAAAAATTAGCGTTCCATTCATTGTTCATTTCTATCTTGGAAAATCCAACTTCAATCTCGATACTTTTATAACACACCTTGTATTCTAAAAAAATTCACGTTCCATTCATTGTTCATTTCTATCTTGGTAAATACAGCTTCAATCTCAATACTTTTATGACACACCTTGTCTTCTGAAAAAAAAATTAACGTTAGATTCATTGTTCATTTCATATTCAAATATTTATCTAAATTAGACAGTGAAGAATAAAATCACATTCATGTGGGAGCCATCACGGAACTTTTAACCCAACCATCATCATCATCATCATCATCACGACGCGTTATTTGCACGGATATCCATGACAATCTCTCGCCAACCTTCTCTATCATTCATCGACTCTGGGAGCTCCTGCACGCAGCAGCCAGCATCCTTACATAGTTGGTCAATGTATGTTCTGGCTTGGCGGCCCACATTAGCGTGCCCATGTGCCGGCTTCCACAGTAGTACGTCGCTTACGAGCTCATCCCTGCTTCTCCAGCAGTGTCCCGCATGCCTAGTCCGACTTATTCGTATGGTCAGTGAGATGCGGGGGCAAGTGGCCATACAGTTGCTCCTTTGTGGGGTGCTGCTTCCACGACTTATTCAGGACCGCTCGCAGCATTCTTGTGCAGCTCCCATCTAGCTTATCCCCAAGGTGCTTCGTTAGTGTCCAGGTGGTACAGCCATACAGCAGTACCGACACAACCACAGCCTGGAAGAATCGTCTCTTTAGCTTGTCAGGGAAATCGGATTTCTATATGACTGATAATTTGTTGGTGGCCAACCATGCCTTTCCTATTTGAGTGTTAACATCGCTTTCTGTGGATGAGATATTACTACCTAGGTATGTGAACCCAACCAGATAATACTAATTATCAAGCTTCATCTAAAAATTTAGAAAACTAGAAAACACTATGGAACCATTTCTCTGAATTTTTATAGACGAGGCTTGATAATTAGTAATTGGACACATAGCTTATTGGATAAAGGAGTTAGGTTAAGACAGTTCTAAGTGACAGTTATCTCTATACTGCAGGTTCAGTCCTGGTCAGGGGCAGAAGTAACATAGAATAATAATTAACACAACTAAACACCTGTAGCCCAGATATGATTAGAGGAATGAGAACAGGATATCCCCGTGGGCTGATTAAAGGGTTAGGTTCAAAGTTCCGTGATGGCTCCCGATTACGACAAGAAGGTTCCCGAGTTTGAAGTGATCGTTCCTGAGTTCGAGAAGGTTCTGAGTCCGACAAGAAATATCTGATGAAGGCCGGTTGGCACATAGGCCGAAACGTTGTATGATAAAATTAAATGACGAGGGACNACATATCTGAATGTTCAAATAATACTAACACTATTAATCAATAAAATAAACGAACTAGCATAGCATCCAATGCGGATTTGCTGAGCACTTGATACGCTGTGAATGGTAGAAAATACTTTGAAAAAAAAATGGAGGAAAATATTTTCTTGAATTGGTGTGGTTCTGTTTATGAGAAAATTTAGTAAACGCGATCCCATAAGTTTGACTGTTTACAAAGCTGGAGCATTACGTTTCGCTGTAATTTGCTAGTTTTTAAAATAGTTGCTTTATAAGGTCGAATAAATTAATTGAAAAGCCATTAAATCTAAATCAAGCAGAAAGGAACATCGACATTAAATCACGCATGATCACCAATCAAGACCAATAATATATATATATATATATATATATATATATATATACAGAGAGAGAGAGAGAGAGAGAGAGAGAGAGAGAGGAGAGAGAGAGAGGGAAGAGAGAGATAGGTAGATAGATAGATTATGAGTAAAAGAATACGAGAAAGAAAAAAAAAAAAATTTCACAGTTGAACTCGCTCACACACACATACACACACACACACACACACACACACACATATATATATATATATATATATATATATATATATATATATATATATATATATACGAGTTCAACTGTGAACATTTTTCTTTTTTTTCTGTCTCGTGTTCTTTACTATATAGCTATCTATCTATCTATCTATCTATTTATTTCTCTCTCTCTCTCTTTCTCTCTCCTATCGCTCTCCGCCTCTCTCTCTCCCCCTCACACACACACACACACACACACACAACACATATACTAATATATATATATATATATATATATATATATATATATTCTAAGCGTGCACAGAAGAGATTAGAGCATCAAGAGGACACATCTCTATATTTGTTATCATTCCGAACTAACGATCTGATATATATTTATATATATATATATATATATTATATATTATATTATATTCAATTCGGCTGTAGGTAGCTTGCAAATGTCTAGCCACACTGAGGAGACTTGATAAGTCGAAACACGTGTCTGTGGATGCCCTATATATATATATATATATATATATATATATATATTATATATATATAATATATATAAGGTTTTGAAAATATGCTTGGACATTGTGTTTATATTGATTGTTGGTTGGTTTGAAGGCTGTACAATGCGAGTTAAAGAAAAGAAAGTAACTATGATGTTGTTTGTTAACTGTCACTTCATCTTAATATTCGGGATAAAAATCCCATCATCAGAAAATACTCGAAAGAAGAGTTGAGCAACTGCTAGCACCACTTCAGTCGAGTATTCTTCTGATGATGGGATTTTCATCCCGAATATAAGAATAAAGTAACAGGTTAACAAAAACATTAAATTTGAGAAAATTTCCTGTTTTTGTAACGTAGTACTAATTGTAAAAAAATCTAGTTTTTTAGAAAAATTTCCTGTTTTTGTAACGTGTCCTAATTGTAAAAAAAATCTTAGTTTTTTGAGAAATTTCCTGTTTTTGTAAACGTAGTATAATTGTTAAAAAAATCTTAGTTTTTTGAGAAAATTTCCTGTTTTTGTAACGTAGTCCTAATTGTAAAAAAAATCTTAGTTTTTTGAGAAAATTTCCTGTTTTGTAACGTAGTACTAATTGTAAAAACTTAGTTTTTAGAAAACTCTTTTTTGTACGTAGTACTAATTGTAAAAAAATCTTAGTTTTTGAGAATTTCCTGTTTTTGTAACGTAGTCCTAATTGTAAAAAAAATCTTAGTTTTTGAGAAAATTTCCTGTTTTTGTAACGTAGTCCTAATTGTAAAAAAAATCATAGTTTTTTGAAAAATTTCCTGTTTTTTGTAACGTAGTTCTAATTTAAAAAATCTTAGTTTTTTTTGAGAAATTTCCTGTTTTTGTAACGTAGTCCAAATTGTAAAAAAAATCTTAGTTTTTTGAGAAAATTTCCCTGTTTTTGTAACGTATCCTAATTGTTAAAAAAATCTAGTTTTTTGAGAAATTTCCTTTTTTGTAACGTAGTCCAATTGTAAAAAAAATCTTATTTTTTAGAAAATTTCCTGTTTTTGTAACGTAGTCCTAATTGTAAAAAAACTTAGTTTTTGAGGAAAACGTCTGTTTTGTAACGTAGTACTAATTGTAAAAAAATCTTAGTTTTTTGAGAACTAAGATATCAAGAATAAGTAAGGATTTATTTCTTGAAACAAAATAATTGATTTTTGCACTAGTTTAGTATTAGATCATGAATATTTTGCTACGAGGAAAACCGAAATGTAGCGAAACTCTGGACATTTGCACGACTGTAAAAACTATACGGAATCGAAATTCATTATACTGCAAACTAACAACATATTCTTTTTTTTGGGGGGGGGCGTGACATAACATAAAGGAGAAATAATTCAGCATTAAAATCTCGCGTATTCATTAATGTTTATAAGGACCGTATAACATTTAGTTTTGATTTTACTGATTAAGTGATATATTCAATTAAAAATTCAGTTGATAAGTGGAACGCTTCAGGTACAAACGTATTTCTTGGTATAATCTTAATTGGAGCCATACTCTGCATTGATCCCGCTGTAAAGCTATTTAATCCACTCCGTTTGACCCGTGGATTAGCGGTTGGGAAAATACCTGCCTTTTACATTTCGATAAATCTTAGTTTATCCTATTCATCAAGTATAATATTAATATAGCCAGCATGTTTAAATATCACAAATTTCATTGGTGAAATTAATGTGGTTATTCGAAAATTATTGTAATTTTGTACTAATAGTAGAATAATTGTGGGAAGAATAAGAAAATGAAATTATTTTACAAAATAATAACATTGTAATTTGAAAATTTTAATTTTCTAAAATTCTTAGCTTTTCTTATTTAAGGTTTTCTTAGTTTTTAATGTATATGGGACTAGAACCAAATACATTAATGTTTAGCACTGACTAATTGAAAAATGTAACCAGGAGATAAACTTTTACCAGAAAAAAAATTAACGAACCAAATAAGTATTTAACCATCCCGTTCACAGGATGTGACTTAGTGCAAGTTCGGGGCATCCAGCGAGATCGAACTCGTTACTGAGCCAGTATGGATTTATCTTATGAGTCAATATACTTCAAAAATATCATATAGTAATAAAATCTCAAATAATTGTATGTTTATAATGAGGAAAGTACAAATTTAATGTGAATTTTCACTGATGAAATGAAAAGTTAAAATTAATCATTTGCGGACTTCTCACCGTTCTTCATGATTAAAAAAATCTTCAGACCTACGATTTTTATATTTTCAATTCCACATTCCAACAGTCTGTTTTTTCAATTGTAATTCAAAGAAAAAAAACTTAGTTTTTAGCTAACTAAAAAAAAAAAAAAAAAAAAAAAATGAATATGAATATTTCGACAATCGGTATCTTCATTGAAGTACTAGTCTAAATGTTATGGGGGTAAAAAACAAAAATGAATCTAATACATTTTCTTACATTGTACCTCAAAAGAAAAAGAAAATAAAATCACTTACAGGTTGGGGTAAACAAATTTTAAGATATTTTAATGTAGGTATTCGCCACGGTAGAATATGAAACAAATACAATATAATGCGTCCACTGGAGGATCGATCTCGCTATTCACTATATTATTTTGTGAGACTAGCTTGAAACAATTACGCTCTATTTGTTTACACAAATGATCGCCACGGTAGATGTGACACCATATGGGATCAATAGAAGGATCAATTCATTATTCCAATAGAAATGGATCGGCGAGAATATCTTGCTCATAAAAAAAAATTTTTTAAGAATCATTATTTACCTAACGCGTTTTGATATGGGCATGAAGGGGCACACAGGTTGCATGTATGGGTTCATACTCATGACGTAGTAAGGAATGTGCAGACTAGCTTGGACTGTTACAACCGAAATGGGATTCATTCCTTATTTACCCGAAGGCGGTGACTGAGGTCTACATGTCTGGGAATGACGTTAAACTCTATCTGATGGTGTTCAGTTTTGGAGGTTTGGGATGTGGAACACAACGTCCATCACCATTGCTCCTGTCTACTCTGGCCCGCGAGTGGTAGTACCTGTTACGGTCCATCTAGGGTTAAATAGAAAAATGTATTTATAAAAAATTGTATTATCTGTTAAGAATTGATTTTATTTCATAACTTTATCGGCATTAAATACCACTGAGGTGATATGCCGTAAACAAACAACCAAACTAACTCTCATCTTTCTTCTCCCCCTCTCTCTCTGTCATATATAATATATTCATATTATATATATAAATATATATATATAATGAGAGAGAGAGAGAAAGAGAGATATTCATATATGCATTGTCTGTATATCTATTTATCTGTTTCTCTTTCTTTCACTCTATCAGCCCCTTTCCCACTATTTCCCATATATATCTATTATTTATTTAGTATACATATAGTAAGTAAAGTCGACGGGGCGCGTCTAAAGTCGGTATCAGCCAGTCAGCGAGGGAGTCTATACCCTTTCAATAGCGCTAGACCAAGGAGATTGTTTTAGCATCTGAGGTGGAGCGCACACCTACCATCACTATATATAATATATTATAATATATATATATATTATAATATATAGGTTGTGTATATGTGGTATTGTTGTGTTGGCGTGTGTGTGTGTATGTATATGTGTACGTATGTATACACACCACACCATTAGCATAATACATATTTGTTCTCTTTCGTATGTTTAGGTCTATTAGTCTTTTTAGTCTCTTTCTCACTCTCCCCCCTCTCTCTCTCTTCTCTCTCTCGCTCTCTGTCTGTCTTCATCTCTGTCCCTGTTTCTCTTTAATCTCTCTCTCTCTCTCTCCTCTCTCCTCTTATATATATATATATATATATATATATATTACTCTCTCTATATATGTATATGTATATACTATATAATAAAATATATTCTTCTCTCTCTCTCTCTCCATCTCTCTCTTCTAAATATATATATATTATAATTATATATTATAATTATATATATATATCTTTATATACAAAAATAATCCAGATATGTACATCCTTACCCAATTACCACTACAGACCAACAAACACGCACCAACGAGTGTGTGTGTGAGAGAGAAGTGTGCGTGTTTTGTATTGTATGTGTGTGCGCGTCTGTTTGTGTCTGTGACTGTTTGTTCCTCCTCTTTTGTGAGCGTCTTTTCCCGCCATTATTACAAAGTTTTTCTGGCTGATGGTTGCGTATTTTTTATGACTTTTCTAGTCATTATCTTATGGATCGAATTTCCAACTACTTTCCTTTTAAATAACCCCCATAAATTATAATATAATCATTTATACATAATATATATATAACTCTAGTACTACTATATATAAATATATATATATCATACAATATATATATGTGTAAAAATTGTAATGTATTTTACATATTCATATTATGTTAAATATATTATTATTATATGATATTATATATATATGTACATATAGCAATATATATATCAATGTTATAATACAGTAATATTATATATATATACGTATATATTATTATATATATATAGTATATATTTATAGATATGCTATGTATATTTCATTTTGTCGAATATATATAACTATTACTATATAGTATATATTATATATATATATATCATATTATCTAATATATTCTATTTCTTCTTTTTATTATATATATATTCGTAGTTATATTAAAAATGTCTATTATTTATCTTATTTATTTATTATATATTTCCCATTTTATCTTTCTCTCTTCTGTCTTCTCTCTGTCTCTGTCTGTCTCGCTCTGTTATCTTGTCTCTTCTCTCTCTCTCTCTCTCTCTCTCTCTATATATATATATATATATATATATATATATATATATTATATATAATACTATATATATATTCAGTGTCTCTGTGCATTTTAGATATTTATGCGTTATAAATATACTAAATACATATTTATTAAATAAATATTTATTAAATTTGCTTCCTTGTTTTTTTGTGTTTTTTTGTTTTTTTAATTTTTGTTGTTTTTGCTCTTTTTATTTTTTCAAATGATTCCACTTTTTTTCCCCTTTCTATTTACGTTAGAATGTTCTAAAATTGCATTCATCCTCGACCACCATTAAATAATTTTATTCTTCTTCTCTTCTTTACCAAAATATGGTCAGCACATGGCAATTTCGCTCTCATTAATTTATTTATTTCCCTTTCTTGTTCTGCTCGAGGTGTTCAATATTATCCAAAATGAGCCGAGCGATTTTGGAAGTCCATCTAAAACACTCATGGATGAGGGGTCCATTCTCTCCAATGTTGGTGTTGATTGTTTGGAAACCGAATTTATTTTCATAAATATATAAATATATATATTATATTATATTTATATATATATTTGGTGGGAGATTAATGCGCTCATTAAAGTCATACCTAATTTGAGAATTAATAGTTATGAATAAAATGAATTAGGCGTGCATATCGGTTTAAATTAGCTAAAACAAATCGAGAAAAAAGTCTCCCCCCTCTGTATGACAATTTCAGCCATATTAGCCTACTCACAGCTGAAGTTATAACACGGACCTCTCTCTAATAGTGGTATTATATTTGCCATGATGTCGGCTTATATTATGTTCTCAGCTATTTTTCGTAATGAAAGCTTGTAATTAATGAAATTATTGGTTGGGTTGTCAACATACCTAGGTAGTTAATATCTATCCACGAAGCGAATGTTAAACTCGATAGGAAAGGCATGGTTGCCACCAACAATTATCAGTCATATAGAAATCCGATTTCCTGACAAGCTAAAGAGACGATTCTTCCAGGCTGTGGTGTGTCGGTACTGCTGTATGGCTGTACCACTGGACCTAACGAAGCGCTTGAGATAAGCTAGATGGGAGCTGCACAAGAATGCTGCGAGCGGTCCTGAATAAGTCGTGGAAGCAGCACCCCACAAAGGAGCAAAACTCTATGGGCACTTGCCCCCGCATCTCACAGACCATACGAATAAGTCGGACTAGGCATGCGGGACACTGCTGGAGAAGTAGGGATGAGCTCGTAAGCGACGTACTACTGTGGAAGCCAGCACATGGGCATGCTAATGTGGGCCGCCCAGCCAGAACATACATTGACCAACTATGTAAGGATGCTGGCTGCTGCGTGGAGGAGCTCCCAGAGTCGATGAATGATACGGAAGGTTGGCGAGAGATTGTCATGGATATCCGTGCAAACAGCACGTCATCATGATGATGATGATGGTTGGGTTAAAAGTTCCGTGATGGCTCCCACATGAATGTGATTTTATTCTTCACAGTCTAATTTAGATAAATATTTGGATATGAAATGAACAATGAATCTTACATTAATTTTTTTTCAGAATACAAGGTGTGTCATAAAAGTATCGAGATGGAAACTGTATTTACGAAGACAGAAATGAACAATGAATGGAACGATAATATTTTTCAGAATACAATGTCATAAAAGTATTGAGATTGAAGCTGTATTTACCAAAATAGAAAAAAACAATAAATGGAACGTTAATTTTTCCAGAATACAAGGTGTATTATAAAAGTATCGAGATTGAAACTGTATTTACCAAGATAGAAATGAACAATGAATGGAACATTAATTTTTTTAGAATACAAGGTGTGTCATAAAAGTATCGAGATTGAAGAAATGAACAATGAATGGAGCGTTAATTTTTTTCAGATTACAAGGTGTGTCATAAATATATCGACACTGAAGTTGTTTTTACCAAGATAGAAATGAACAATTAATGGAATGTTATTTGAATTAGGAATTTTTGGCAATGAAAGCCGCGAGTATATTTTAACCAGTTATTTATTTATATTTATGTATATCACACGCCTCACCGGTCTTGGAATGATATAACATATTTTGAAAACATTTTTCGTTGTTGTTGTTGTTCTTGTTGTTGTTATTTTTTTCTTTTCTTTTTTGAGTATTTGTGTTTTTCATATTCTTTCATATTTCATATTTTGCAACATTTTCTGTGTTTTTTTATTGTAATATTTATTTTCTGTATATTCTTAACGGTATCTGTATCTTTACAGTCTTCCCTCTCAGTTGGGACACTGTAGGGCGTAATCAATGCTAAGATATCTTCATTGTCTTCAACACGCTGAATCCAAAAACCAAAATGGCTTCTTTGCCTCTGTGTGAAAAAAAAACAAGTATCTGTCTTTTTTTATACCTGAACGATTATGAAGACAGTAAGAAGCGAAATTCGGAATTATCTCCTGATTTTTTTCTTGGGTGGTTGTTATTACAAATTGTGTAATTTTATCTTTACTTATCTTTTACTTTTGCTTGCATAATACCCGTAAAAATTAAGGTTTTGATTTTGATTTTGATTTATCTATACATGTATAAAAGTCAGTTGTATGTATGTAAAGGGTGTGGGATAAAAGTATCGAGATGGAAATCGGTTTTTAACAAGATAGAAATGAACAATGAATGGAATATTTTTCAAGAATACAAGGTGTGTTATAAAAGTATCGAGACTGAAGCTGTATTTACCAAGATAGAAATGAACAATGAATGGAACGTGAATTTTTCTCAAGAATACAAGGTGTGTCATAATAGTATTGAGATTGAAGCTGTATTTACCAACATAGAAATGAACAATGAATGGAACGTGAATTTTTTCCCGAATACAATGTGTGTCATAAAAGTATCGAGATTGAAGCTGTATTTACTAAGATAGAAATGAACAATGAATGGAACATGCATTTTTCCAGAATACAAGGTGTGTCATAATAGTATCGAGATTGAATCTGTATTTACCAAGATAGAAATGAACAATGAATGGAACGTGAATTTTTTCCAGAATACAAGGTGTGTCATAATAGTATCGAGATTGAAGCTGTATTTACCATTATAGAAATGAAAAATGAATGGAACGTGAATTTTTTCCAGAATACAAGGTGTGTCATAAAAGTATCGAGATTGAAGCTGTATTTACGAATATAGAGATGAACAATGAACGGAACGTTAATTTTTCAGAATACAAGGTGTGTCATAAAAGTGTCGAGATTGAAGAAGCGAACAATGAATGGAATCTTTTTTTTTTTCAGAATACAAGTGTGTCATAAATATATCGACACTGAAGTTATTATTTACCAAGATAGAAATGAACCATGAACGGAATGTTTTTTTTTTTTCAGAATACAAGGTGTGTCATAAAAGTATCGAGATTGAAGCTGTATTTCCAAGATAGAAACGAACAATGATGGAACGCTAATTTTTTTCAGAAACAAGGTGTGTCATAAAATTATCGAGATTGAAGAAATGACAATTATAGGACCTTAATTTTTTTTTCAGATTACAAAGTGTGTCATAAATGTATTCGACACTGATGTTGTATTTACCAAGAGAGAAATGACCGTTACTTTTTTTCCAGAATACAAGGTGTGCCATAATAGTATCGAGATTGAAGCTGTATTTACAAGTTAGAAATGAAAATGAATGGAACGTGAATTTTTTTCCAGAATACAAGGTGTGTCATAATAGTATTGAGATTGAAGCTGTATTTACCAATATAGAGATGAACAATGAACGGAACGTTAATTTTTTTCAGAATACAAGGTGTATCATGAATATATCGACACTGAAGTTGTATTTACCAAGATAGAAATGAACAATGAATGAAACGTTAATGTTCAACATTTAAATACCAAAAAAAAACTCGATACTTTTTGGACACAAATTGTATGTATGTGTGTGTGTGTGTGTCCGAAGGAAACTATGAAAATAAAACAATTTCCTATGACTCTAACCGTTACATCACGCGCCTCCCTGACAATGTACGTGTGTCTGCAACACATTTGAGAAGTTATAAATAACTAAGCACTAAGACTCAAATTAATGTTGCAATTATTTGACTTTCTGAGATGGACTTTGGTGGAAAAGACTTATCTTTCCTTGTCGCTGTTGAGAATTTTTATATATAAGATGTGTGCTAGATACCCACTCCTACTTATAGACTCGGCGAGAACTATGTGATCAAACTCTTGGCCAATCACTGGCAGTACTCTGCTGCTGATACAATACTTAAACTGACCATACTGGCCATAACTACATTGACAACGGACATAGGATTGCAACACTGGACCTTTACTAATTCGCAGGATATGACTTATACGCTTACCAAAGGATTCCATAACACATTACTCTCTTTAAGCCCTTTTCAACTGGCCAAGGATGGCATTTAACAACATTACAGTTTACGGGCCAAGGTACAGTCGGATCTTCTTCAATGGCGACGTGTCGAGTTACGAAATTTGGGAGACAAAATTCCATGGGTATCTGAGAACCCTTCAGTTGCATGAGATAATCGATGCACCATCGGACCAACCGGAGGACCCAATTTTCGTGGACAAAAATGCAACGATATTTGCAGAATTAATCCAGTGCTTGGATGACCGGAGTCTCTCACTCGTAATGTGCAAAGCGAGAGATTGTGGCAGAAGGGCAATGGAGATATTAAGGACTCACTACTTGTCGAAAGGCAAGCCTAGAATTGTAGGGCTATATCGCCAATTAAGTTCGTTGAATAGAACAGCCCACCTTATATCAAAATAGGGGGTGTTGAGAATTTATATATATAAGGTGTATGGTAGATACCCTAATTTTAGACTCGGCAAGAACCACGTGATCAAACTCTTGGCCAATCACTGGCAGTACTCTGCTGCTGATAAAATACTTAAACTGACCATACTGGCCATAACTTCGTTGACACTATTTGACAACGGACATAGGATTGAAACACTGAACCTTTACCAATTCGCAGGATAGGACTTACACGCTTACCAAAGGATTCCATAACACAAGGCTTTCTTTAAGCCCTTTTCAACTGGCCAAGGACGGCATTTAAAAACTTTACAGTCGCGAGGATTTGCAACTGGGTGGCACTACTGCCTGGGTATTTACACCCAGCCCGGGAACCCCTCGACCTCTCTCTTTGGTCTGGCACCCAAAAAGATGGACTAGACGAGTGGTGTCTGGCTCATAAGGTGTGGGACCTTGCCCCCAACTTAGGCTCGTACCCACGTGTCTACGTAGCCTCTTATAGGTTCTACCACGTGGGCCATTCACATTAAGTGATTCTTATATTCATTAAGAACTCTTTCTTTCTTCCCAAAGACTTTCATCCTAACTGTGTGTATCTTGTTATACATGTCTTCTTCCGTGTGCTCAGACAATGAAGCCTGTATTGTTATTATATTGTACATCTTTGTTTGGATTTTATTATGTCTATATTCACCTATATGGACCTAAGCATCCAACCCGCTCAGGCGGGGGTCCAGTGAGCTTCGGCCACTGGACCGGTGAGATGGTAAATTATTAGCGTCGATCCCAGAGTGCCATCCCTCCAGGCAATACCTGCCCCCTTGAGTTAAAGGGGCAGGGCTGGGTTTATTGTCCAGCGCCTGATGCGCCCCCCTTGAGGGGGAATGCCGACGGGATCGACGCAATTTTTCTACCCGCCACCCATGAGTCTTGGCTTGTGGGTGGTCCCACATAAATAGGGCCTTCGTGCCTGACTCGGTACGAGTGGGGTACTGGGAAAAAAGAATAAACCTACGTTGGAAGATTCCTCTGAACCAGTTTTGACTCCCGAAGCCAATACCACAAATTTAATTCTTCTAGTACCATCACAAAAGGAAATTCTCTAACCTTTGCTTTCATAGATTTCGGAGTCAAACAAATAAATGAAATAGGTATGTTATTGAATATTAAAGTAGAAATTAAATATTTTTGTAAATCTTAAAAATCCGTGTTGATTATAATTTAAAATAAATTTTAAAAAAACATTTCGATTGGAATTGAATTTCCTCGCAATTAAGAGTTTATTTATTGATATTCAATTTTAATATTCATATTCAAATTTTATTCATAGCGCCCTCTTGTGGTAATACATATTGGAAATTCAAAGAAAATGTTCGATTCAGTTATTTTTATTTGAAAAGAGTTTAATGCATTTGGGGATAAAGAAATGATTCTGGCATAGATATACGGAAAATTAAATCAAAGAAAATTTAATTTAGAATATTTGATTTAATTTCAGTTTTTATTCAAAAAGTCGGACACTAGTGTGTCTGACATGGTAATTCTACAAGTCGCTTGTCTACTTAGTATATAAAAGTTCATTCTTCTATTTTATTGGTCTGCTAAGTATATACAAGTTAATTTTACTATGTTATTGGTCTACTTAGTATATACAAGTTAATTTTACTGTTATTGGTCTACTTTGTATATACAAGTTATTTTTACTATGTCATTGGTCTACTTTGTATATACAAGTTAATTTTACTACGTTATTGGTCTACTTAGTATATACACGTTTATTTTACTATGTTATTGGTCTACTTTGTATATACAAGTTAATTTTACTATGTTATTGGTCAACGTAGTATATAATTGTTCATTCTACTAAGTTATTGGTCTACTTAATATATACAAGTTAATTCTACTCTGTTATTGTCCAACTTAGTGTATAAAAGTTAATTCTACGAAGTTATTGGTCTACTTAGTATATAAATCTTAATCCTACTATGTTATTGACCAAATTAGTATATACAAGTTAATTTTACTATGTTATTGGCCTATGCACGAGTTAATTTTACAGCGTATTACATTCATAGTATGTACAAGTTAATTCTACTTTTCTACTTGCCTACTAAGTTAATTTTCTTACGTATACAGTCGACTTATATACACATGTTAATTTTACTACGTGGCTTGCTTACTTAGAACTCCAGAGTTAATTTTACTATCTCACTTGTATACTTAATAGTGTTATATACCTCTCTTATTCTTCTGGCCGTCTTCTGATCGTCTAGTCTTCTGTCTTCTATCTTCTAATGGTCTGGTATATCTTCTACAGGTCTCGTCTGGTCTTTCTTATCTGGGGATTCCGTGTCTGGTTCTGCTGGGGACCATTTCTTATCAGAAGCCTTGTGTCATTGTTAGCTTTTAGTAATAACAACAAGACTTCGATTTACCTTTGATGTTATTTTATTCAGGATCCCCAAGCCAGACAACTGCGCGCTGAGAGTCACATCTTGCTAGCTTCTAACTCTGCAACTGACTAACTGCAACTAACTACTGCAACTAACTTACTGAGTTGCCCACCTTAAACCGGAAGGGGGGCTTTCTATCGGGGTTCCGTTCTCACGATTCTATCCCCAGAAAGCAAGGTGAGAGTGAGGTCAAGCATTGTCACTCACTCTCAAGGCCATCAGCTGTACTGATCGCCATAAGGATTTCTATACTACCTTAAAAAGTAATAGGGATCCAATTAATATGTAACAATAGTTACAACCTAATTTTAATATGATGGTGGTTTTCTTAGTATATATACTTACATTTTATTAAGTTGCCAAACCTACTTAGTATATCTAAGTTAGTTTTGTTATGTGCATTGCGTACCTACTATATGGGCAATTCCAGGTCAAATCACCTAGACAAAAGTAAAATTGTTACCCACCCCCTTCAAAGCACCAATGTTCTAAAATGCCAATAATTACATTAACAAATTATAAAATGATAATAGTATTAAAAATGATAACAAAAAAAAATAATAATAACACGAATAATAACAACAACAATAATAAACACAACCTATATAAATAGAAAATGCAAAAGGCCATTGTTGTACGGTTTCAAAATACCCTGCAGATAGAGCGGAAAGTACTTATTATATGACATATGGCAAATACATCAGCCAATTTTCTCCCAGTATTTACAAAAACAATCCGGCAATACGAAAAAACAAAGGACAGAACTTGCAGACAAAAGATGGCTTCATTATTTAACAATATATATATATATATATATTATATATATATATATATATTATATATATATAATATGTTAATGTATGAGTAGAAGCCTACAGGTGGGTATGAGTACGATCGTTGGAAGCGCACAGTATCCAGGGGTTAAGACATTAAATATTAATTGAAAAAATAATCCACACAAATTAATTCAAATTTTTAGTCCAATAAACAAAAAAGGTTCACGATGAATCTTTGAAAATATAAACAAGCGTTCGTCTATAAAAGAAAAGTCCCATTCCAACGGGTATGAGAGAAAACTCGATTAATTCAACGGATGTAACCCTGAAGAATCAATCGATGAAACTCGAGTAGGTAACTTCTATCCATTATATATATATATATATATATATATATATATATATAGTATACCCAAGTTAATTTTATTACGTCACTTACTTAGTATATACTAATTCATTTTACTAAATCACTTATATCCTTAGTATATCTAAGTTAATTATATTATCAACTTGTCTACTTTGCATATCTAAGTTAATTTTACTACGTAGATTTCCTAATATTATTTTCATTATTCGGACTATTGTCCTCATCTTTATTCTTACCTGTATAATGTTTCGGCCGATGTGCGCTCCGGCCTTCTTCAAGTATTTCTTGTCGGACGCAAAAGCCTTCTCGAACTCGGGAACCTTCTTTTCGAGTCCGACAAAAATACCTGACGAAGTCCGGAGGGCACATCTACCGAAACGTTGTATAGAAAACAATAACGATGAGGACAATATTCAGAATAATACAAATAATACTAATTATTAAGCCCTATCTAAAAAAAATAGAGAAATAGTGTGTATAACAATGAATATGAGGACAATATTCCGAATAATCCAAATAATACTAATTATTAAGCCCTATCTAAAAATAAAAATAAACCCAGAGAAATAGTGTAGATAACAATGAATATGAGGACAATAGTCCGAATAATCCAAATAATGCTAATTATCAAGCCCCATCTTAAAAAATATCATAAAAATAGTAGAATACCTACTCAGTATATACAAATTAATTTTACGGTAATCCTTAACTTGTTCCTCATAAATTCCTACTAGAAAATAAATTGAACCCTCATTTTATGTCCGTGTTTTTGCAATAAATGTCTTATTTTTCTTGCACCCATTATTTTACAATACTAAATATATTTTATTTATTTATTTTAATATTCACTTCAATGAAAATATATCTAGTATTGTAAAATAACGGGTTCAAGAAAAATAAAACATTTATTGCAAAAACACGGACACAAAATGAGGGTTCAGTTTATTTTATGGTAGGAATTTACGAGGAACAAGTTAAGGATTACCAATTCTACTACGTCGCTTAGTATATGCAAGTTAATTTTTATTATTTGTTTGTTTGTTTGTTTTGTTTTACGGCATATCAACCTCAGTGGGTCATTTAATGCCGATAAAGTTTTGAAATAAATCAATTCTTTATGGATAATACCATTTTTTCATAAATACATTTTTCTATTTAACCCATATATGGGACCCTAACAGGTACTACCACTCCGGGTCAGAGTGGACCAGGGAGCAATGGTGATGAATGGGGTGCTCCACATTCCCCGACCGTCCAAAACTAGAACCTCACCATCAGATAGAGTTTAACGTCATTCCCAGGACATGTAGACCCGCAGCCACCGCCTTCTAGCACCCATATCATAAAAAGGGGTTGGGGCTTGCCATAAGGGCAATAGGGTTGGGAAAATCATATAGGTGCAAGGACTTGACGTGATCAGCCGATTGATCGGAGGGGGCCTCTCCGAACGCCCGTCTAACCCAAGATAGGGCCAAAGTGGAGTATTGCATGTTATGAACTGCTCATCCACCTGGGCTCTATCCTTAAGCATCACGGGTCGCCACCCACGGCCAACAGATGGCCCCATTGTGAGAGTCTTACCCCTCTGCAGAGGTGCAGTCGGTGCATTCTAACGCCCCAGCCGACAGGGCGGTAATTTTTATTAAGAATCTCACCTACCTAGTATGTCCAAGATATTTCTACTGCATAGTAAGCTATATTATAACTCTATGGTCAGATGTTCCAATATCAAAGTTAACTTTACCACGTCGATTGTTTTATCGTGACAGAATCTACACAGGAAAACATAAAAACAAAAAAAAGATCGTGATGTTTATTATTATATTGAAACATAGATCATGTCAAAAATGACTATATCATTCACGCTCTGTCGAGAGTCAACATTTAATTCCCCGGTTCCCTGCGTAAGATCCGTTTATCTATGAACTCTGGCTAACTTATGATATCCAATTTAATTTTATTATGCCATTCATGGAGCCGAACGTCGGTGTAGTTGTTGTGTCATTTGCTTGTTGACTTTCAACTTGGACGTACGGATAAATCCACTTTATTTGATACATTCAGGGGCGTACGGAGCGTTAAAACCAATCCCCGTATTGCAAGAAGGCCTGGAATACCCACAGGCCAACATTTCATAGCTAAAGTATTTGAACACTATGAAATTATCATATTCTGTCAATTTCGTCTGCTAGTTCTTTTTGCTCACGGAACTCCCTTACATAATTGCCTACTTAGTATATACAAATTAATTTTAGTATTATATGCGTTATTCGGACTATTGTCCCCATCTTTATTGTTATTTGTACTTAAGTTAATTTTACTTCACCACCTGCCTATGTTGTACATGTAATTTTATAACGTCGCTTTCTCACTTAGTGTTATATCCCAAGATATAGAAATAACAAATTATAACAAAAACAGTGAAATATGTTTAACATATAACAATATTTGTTTTATCTATTCTCACTGACCGGGAATACAGTGGGATGAGTTTGGATAGAATTCAACTGTGTGTCATGTGTGTGTTTATCACGTGGGGCCATGTCCTTTTCTGCCTGACCCCCTGCTTGTCAGTTTCTGTATTTCCGGTGTAGAATCGTTAGGGGAGATAACTCTCCCTAACACTTAGTATATCTAAGTTAATTGTACTACATTAATAGCCTAATTAGTATATCCATGTTAATTCTACTACGTAATGTGCATGCTTAGTATATCCAAAGTTAAATTTATTATACTATACATGGAGCCGAACGTATGTGTAGTAGTTGTATCATTTGATTGTGGACTACCAAGTTGGACATACCAGTCATGGATAAATCCACTTCATGTGATACATTCGGAAGGGGACTATGCGTTAAACCAATCACTCGCACTGCCAGAGGGCCTGGAATATGCAGAGGGTCAGTTCGTGAAAGTCGCATTTGTGGTCAACAATTCTTAGCTAAGATATTTAAACATTATCAGGCAATCTTATTCTATCATATATATATATATATATATATATATATATATATATATATATATTATATATATATATGAGATAATTCCTTGCTACTACTTGTTTTCCTTAAAAACGAGGCACGAAACCATACCATCGTTTCCTACCTGATAATGGCAAACTGTATTGATGAAAGCGCTCGTATCGGAACCTTTGGTGGACTATTACACCAGTTCCACTCCGACACCAAAAACATGGCCCGAAAATTAGAAAGGATCAACCAAAAACTCGTCCGACAAGAATTGTCTGTACAGTTCAACAAAACTTATATATATATATATATATAATATATATATATATATATATATATATATTATTTGCTTTTTTTATTTCGTTACAGTGCTCAACACCTAGTGATGACAGCAGGTACACATTTTAAGATCTAAAATTGTTAAAATCGTCAATAAAACTCTAAACATAGGAT
>CM042171.1:3397116-3407116 GCA_023376005.1 Doryteuthis pealeii | reverse complement strand
AAAGATTCAGGAGAAAGCTCTAACCGCATCAGCGTGGAAATTGCAGTTCTGTATTGTGACATCAAACCGACAAAGTCTGGTGGTATCGTGAGATACTGCTGGGGCGCTCTGGGTTAACTGGTAATGATGCTTCGGCACCGAAACCATGCCTGAACCCAGAGTCATCATCTGATGAAGACTTTGTTGGATGCAATGCTACTGTGTAAATAACAGTCATTGAATGAAGATTATTATTATATATATATATATATATAATCCAAAAGTCCAGATAAGAAATCTTCCTTGCGACATAGGAGTTTTTTATTTTAAAAACCTGTCGCAGTTTGCAGAGCTCAATGTGTGCTTTTATTGTTAGAGTCACAGAGAAAATTTATAAGTAAAAATATAACAAAAAACTTAGAATTTTTGCATTATAGTCTATTTCAAGGAAGCTTAGAAAAGTGTCTAACTCTCCCAAATCATCAGAAGCGATATATATATATATATATATATATATATATATATATATATATATATATATATATATAAGTATAGATAAAAGGATATGAAAACACACAATGTTAAAATGAAAATATTTTGTATAATATTCATAGATAATATTGAACAATATTTCGATTTATAAAAATCATCATCAGAGCTTGTTTTTTATCCGGACTCATCGAGAGAGAAGCTGAAAATAATTTGATTTAAAAAAAAAAAGAATACATTCCGGCCCAGAACGTGTTAGTTATTTGAACCTGTCGTGTCAAACATTATATTTTCCTTTTTCCTCGTCCAGGATTTGAACTCATATCATTTCGACTATTTTCTACCACGATGACCATAACACGACGAGCGCATCAAAGGAAAACGCATCATCAAAATAATAAAAAAAATAAAGATTGAAAACAATAAAACGGATATTTTCTATCTTATTAATAAAACGTTTTACTTATATTTTATTTCTATTTCTACAAAGCAGGAACCCCATTAGGAAGAATCACCAATACCGAAAATTCTTTATATATATATATATATGTGTGTGTGTGTGTGCAAACTGTGCAGCTTCTTAAAAAGAATGTTTATACTATGATTTATTTGGGAGTAAAATGATTGTTTGATTGTTTTCGGCCCTGTAGCGGATTGTCCAGTTATAGAAGAATTGAACAGTTGGAGTTCATCACCCGAAAGCCTTGCATCTCAGTTGTATACCACGGTCACTGAGTGCACACAGTGAAAAATAGTATATTATTAAGTTGTTGCTTTTTTTTAAATAGCATAAACCTAACAAACAATCTTCAGAAATAAATGGATGCATTATATATATATATATATATATATATATATATATATATATATATATATATATATGCATGTGTGTGTGTGTGTGTGTGTGTGTGTGAAGAAAAGGAAGTGAATCCGACGGTGTAGCAGTTCCCTGGTAATATTTTCTGGTGATGTATTGATGACACGAAGACGATTGATGTTGAATGTAGAAGATTTTATTTACTTCCAAACACCGTGAAATACTGAAATAAAATGGGGTATAAAACAATTACTAATTTACAAAAGGGTTCTTTAACAAATGCCAGCAACTTCACGGGAAAATTAGAAAGAAACATACCTGTGCGCCGTTACCAGTACCAAGAACTAACTAAAAGACTAAAGTTCTAATTTTAGGACGATATTATCCACACAACCTTTTTGCTGCATCGGCCAGGCGGAAGTCCCTATTTTGCCCTAAGGAAACCTGCTGACCTTACCACAATGCTATTCAGGCCCTGTGGTCACTCGATTATCCGACCCTAACAGAGGTGTTTCCCTTACACTGTCCAAATTTAAGGGTATATTTTTAGGGTAAAAAATAAATCTATCTAACATTAAGCGCACTCAAAGGCGACAGCTACAGACGGTATGTAGTATATTAAAAAAGATTGAAAAAACACAGGTTTGAATGAATTAAGTGGTGAGTTTATTGGCCGACGCAAAACTTCAAATATTAAACAGACTGATAAACAAGGACTATCTCTCACTTTTCTCGTTATTCTGTGATAAAAAATTTCGTATTACCTTCCAAATACCAACAAATGCCCTGAAGATGATCTAATTAATAGATCGAAACACTTCAGCGTCGGCCAATAAACTCACCACTTATCTCATTTAAACCTGTGTTTTTAATCTTTCTTATATATATATAATATATATATATATATATAATATATATATATATATATATATATATATATATATATATCCCAAATATTGTCGGCTGAAAAATAGCTATATTTGTTTACGTTTACGTAAGTTCGTGCGAAAGTCTCTCAAGAATATGAGTACTACTAATACCTAAACACAGCGATGAAAAATTGCGAGTTCCGTTTGGTGTGAGGGTAAGAGGCTTGCGTGTCGTTTCGACATACGGGTTTCGAATCACACACGAGGCGATCTTCGTATCTATCACTCTGCTGATGAGACCTAACAGGTCGAAATGTACATTCAGAGATTCATTTTTCTCGATTTGTTTAGCCTTACATTTAAGTAGTTAAATCCCGCCTAATTAATCATTAATGAATTAACTTTCAAACAATTAGGTTTGACTTCAATTAAGCACATATTCTCCCATATATATATATATATATATATATATATATATATATATATATATATAAATATATCATATATATTATATATAGAAATATATCATATATATTATATATAGAAAAATATATCAGTGGTCTGAAGAAGCTCGTGAGCATACTCGCGAGTGGAAATGGTCCATAACCACTATACCCATGGTATTTAAGGCCTTTTATTCCCAAATAACTTTGCTCTGTTTACAATAATTAAACATTGAACTCTCATACGGAACCTGAACTCTACAACAAACTACTGGTAGAGAATTAGGACCCACCTAGAATCACCTTGTACCAAGAAACTTGGTACCGCACCAAAGTATATATATATATATATATATATATATATATATATGCATATATATATATATATGTGTGTGTGTGTGTGTGTGTGGTGGAACTGAAACTAAAACGATGTTATATAACCTGGTTTGCTGTTGATGGCTTTTTTGTAACAACAGGATACAACCACTGCAACAACGATGGAAGAAGTTTGCATAGAGTAGTTGGCAATTGGCAATTAACAGTTTCTTGTAAACGGGATTTTTAAACCAATATATATATATATATATATATATATATATATATATATATATATATTATTATTATTATTATATTATTATTACTAGCAAATATATGCACCCTCCGGGTGCAAGTATTTAAGTTTTGATATAATAAAAATATCATATTAAATTAGAAAGGCTAATGAAACGGACTAAGAATGCAGATAAAAAGATCTGCAACAGAGGGGGTATAATCGAAAAATAGAACAACTTTGAAACTAACTATTCCATCATTTTCCATTACTCCCCTCTTTCATTGGTAAATTTTCCTAATTTAACTATTTAGTTAAAATAGGAAGTAAAGGATAATATTACAGTTATTTCTTCTTGTAAATAAATTTCTTTTAAGATTTATCCACGAGATTTTTGTTCATATTTCTTAAGATAAAACCAAACAATTAGAAATCAATAATACCAAGCACATATTTATTAAAATAAAATTTTAAATATCAATATGCAAATAAGCCTTCTCGTTCAAACTGTAAACCGCTATTTTGTTGTATATATAAATACAATTGCATATTATTAGTACGTAGATATGGTCAACAGTATTGATAATGTAAAACAATTTTTATTAATAACTGAAGGTTTAAAAGAATGAAATCATGGAGAATGTGATGTAAATAATTAAGGGAATTGTGACTTGAGTAGTAATATAGTTTCGTTTACAGACAGAAAAACACACAATCTCCATTATAATAAGATTTACTCCCTTTGAGTTTTCACATTAGCATTAGCTAATGGTCTTTCACTGGTGTCTGAGCGACAGCAAGTCTACTCAGGTCTCCAGGACTCTTCTGAGTATTCTGGCAGATTGCAGCAGTGCAGTGTTCTGAATGGTTTCAATCCTTCCTCTGATTTCCAAACTTTCCAAACCCTTTTCCAATCCTTTTGGGACTGTTCCAAGTGCACCAATTACAATTGGTATCACTTTGACTTTCATATTCCATAACTTTTTCAGTTCTCTGGCAAGGTCTAGATATTTGTCCATTTTTTCATTTTCCTTTAGCTTCACCCTGTGATCTGCTGGAACTGCAAAATCCACCAGTTGGCAAGTTCTTTCTTTTTTGTTTATCAATACTAGGTCTGGTCTTCTTGCTGAGATTTATTATTATTATTATTATTATTATTATTATTATTATTATTATTATTATTATTATTATTATTATACTAAAGCTGAGATTTTCAACTTTTGATCTGTAAAGGCTTTTTTGTTGGTGACCTTACAGACACGAAATTTATACTATATTATACCTTAGTTTTACTAATTCTAAATGTTTGAAAAATACTACTTTAATTGGTTCTAATTAGTCGTAATTTGCAATTAAGTAAAAAACTGACCCATCCCTGTCTTTACATTATTCATAACTCTCCTCTCTATATACGACTGAAGGGGGATGAGTGGGATTAACAGATACACTCTTAACACCCGCCCACAATAAAATTTTAATGTCAATTTCAATTTAAAGTAGGTCAATTCGTTGAAAAATCCGTGTTTTTTAAATACAATTCTGACCCCCACGTTTGAAAAAAATTTACCAAAACTCAGGAAAATATCCGATTTTAATTAATTTTTCAGTGTTGATTTAGCAATGAATTAATTTTATTTTATTTTAAAACTTTCTGTTTTTTTTTCAGGTCACTTAACTTTGACCTCCCTGTTTTTGGGGTGTAAAATATCGGTATGTATATATGTGATTGATACTATTTTCTGCATAAATAAAAAGACTAAAGACAGAAGGTGTGAATAGAAGAAAAAAAAATTTGGTATGTATACATATATACACATTCTATTGGCTTTAATCAAAATAAATAACTTTAGACATACATTATTAAAAGCACGTTTAATCACTACCGACTCTATAATGATATAGACAATTCTCATCATTGTCATAAACTATTAAAACAATAACACAAAGCGGATTTCTAACAATGTTTATATTTTGATCCCTTGAAAAAAATGCTACTTCCGCTCTTTTTTAATTTTTGAATTTCAAACCAGCGTTCTTCGACTGCAGATATATGATCAACCGTTTATCGCGAAAAAAAAACACACACACGTGAAATCGACTGCAATTAATCAATATCTTGATTAATCCAGTGGATTTAACCCTGAAGATCCTTATGGTGAAACTCGAGTACGTTAGTACCGTGTACCTTTATGATAATAAATTTGCTCTAGTAACGTATTGAGCACTTTATATTTGTTATATCACTGCGTTATCATTGTGAAACTTGATTCAACTAACCACTGTGACCATTTCCACAGTTAAGTCACTTTTTCCACAAATACCTTATATATATATATATATATATATATATATATATATATATATATATATATATATATATATTGTAAAAATTGATAAAACACAAGTTTAATTAACGAATGTTATTATTATTATTATTATTATTATTATGGTTAAAGAGCCTACGGTGCAGTGTTTCGTTCTGTTTAACAAACCTTCATCAGGGCTTTCGTTGGCTTAAGTAAGAATAAAGTATTAATGAAAACAGAAGTCTGCAAGCCTCTGCTGTTGATGTGTGGCATACTTAAAAACGCTGACTAACGTTGGCGTCTTAATTTTAAAACTACGTGACATAATTTTTCCCGAAAATTCATGGAACCTAATTTTAATGAATTTATTTTACGTCAGTGTCCCCATTTAAACTACGGGATATGTGTGTGTGTGTGTTATTTAATTTTAATTAATGGAAAAACCCTTTATTTAATTGAGTAACGGCGTCCCCATTTATACTACGTGATGTGTGTGTGTGCGTATGTGTGTGTGTGTGTGTGTTAAACCAACGAACGCCCTGATGAAGGTTTGTTAAACAGATTGAAACACTGCAGCGTAGGCTTATTAAACATCATTCAAAACGAGACTTGTGTTCTTTTTTCAATTTTACTCTATTACATATCGTTGGATTTACTTCCACTTTTTCTTCATAAACACACGCACGCACACACACACACACACACACACACACATATATATATAATATATATAATATAATATAATAAGATAAATATACAAAGGTTTTACATTTGAAACATCTTCACCTGATGATTGCATCGCATGAAACCAATATGGCTGTGAATGTTCCTTTGTCACCTAATAAATAGATATGTAAAACCTTTATATATTTATCTTATTATATTATATAACAACTCTATTTTATATTGAGCACTCAATCAATAATACTGCATTTGCTACGCCATTCCAGCAAAAGCTGAAACAGTGACCATCTCACACTATATATATATATATATATATATATATATATATATATATATATATATATACTCCAGATTGTACTCTTTCCTCTTTATACTTTTCCCTGACGTGTACTTTCCTCTCTATTCAAGTTAAACAGTTCGTGTTTATGTGCCTAATTTATTTCTCTATAAGCGTTGAGAACACACTGTACGTCGTTTTGTATTGGTCAGTAGGCAATATTTTACACTAAAACCCCTCGCTTTTTCTTTCCCGTGGCAGACTGTTCTCAAACACAACCACATCAGATATCGACATTCGAGGCGGCACTCATGTTTGGTTTCCTTCTACTTTCACTTTCACAATCAATTAGTAAATGAGAGATGTATAGCGTTGCTTAACATCTACGGTAAAAGAGGCCAATGCAGATAAAATGGGAAAAAAAAGAAGAATGGAGAAATATAACGTAAATGAGAGAGAGGGGAGAGAGAGAGGGGGGAGGGAGAGAGAGTATCTTAAAACAGAAAGGCATTGTTTTACTTTTGCTTTCATTATCAATTATCAAATGAGAGATGTACAGCATTGCTTAACATCTACTGTAAAAGAGGCCAATACAGATAAAAAAGAAGAACATGGAGAAATACAACGCAAACAAAGACGAGGGAGGGAGAGAGAGAGAGAGAGAGAGAGAGAGAGAGAGAGAGAGAGAGAGGAAGAGAGAGAGTGTGTGGTGTGTGTGTGTGTATGTGTGTGTGTGTGTGTTTTAAAACAGAAAGGCATTGTTTTATGGTAAGAAGAAAGAAAGAGGGTGAATGAAAGGTAAAAGAACGCAAGAAAGAATGAAAATATATACTGAAATCATTATGATATCTTCAGTGAAAGAGGAAAAAACGCATAAAATGTAAATGAAATGAAGAAAAATGGAGAAATATACCATAAACGAAAATAACAGACAGACAGACAGACAGAGAGACAGACAGAGATCGATTGTTAGATAGATATGAATAGAGATAGATAGATATATAAATATATGTGATTAGACTGAGATCGATAGATAGATAGATAGATAGATAGATAGATATGAATAGACTGAGATAGATTGATATATGTGAATAGACTGAGATCGATCGATAGATTGAAAGATACAAAGGGACTGAGATAGATAGATAGATAGATATGAATAGACTTATATGAATAAGTAGATAGATATCAATAGACCGAGATTGATCGATAGATATATAGATAAATAGATAGATAGAAAGATATGAATAGATTTATATCAGATTTAGATAGATATGAACATATTAAGACAGAGATAAATTAAAATACTGAGACCGCTATCTTGCTAGAGAGGTGGACACATAACGAAGATATCTATGTACGTAATTGTAGATACATAAATGAAAAAATTCGTTTGATATATATATTATATATTAATATATATATATATATATATATATATATATAGATAGATAGATAGATAGATAGATAGATAGAGTAAGAAAGAGTAATAAGAGAGAGCAGAGAGAGAGAGAGAGACTGTGTGTGTGTGTGTGTGTCTTAAAACATTGTTTTATTGTAAAAAGAAGGAAAGGGTGAATGAAAGAGAGAAGAACGAAAGAAAGAATGAACGTATATACTGGAGTGAATATAATATCTTCAGTGAAAGAGGATGGAAAAAAAACAGATAAAATGAAAAAAAGAAGGAAAGCGGAAGAAAATTGAAGAAATATAAAGTAAGCGACAAAGAAGCGAAAAGTGAGTTAAAATAAAAAGGAATTGTTTCATTGTAAGAGGAATGAAAAAGATTTAATGAAAGAAAGAAGGAAATTATATACTAAATGAATATAATGAATGAATATGATTAAGTACATGAAGATTTCTAACCATCTACGTCATCATCATCATCATGTTGCGCATTAAGCACGGATATCCATGACAATCTCTCGCCAACCTTCCCTATCATTGATTTTCCGAGGGAGGTCCTCTGTGCAGCATCCAGCATCTTTGCATAGCTGGTCAATGTATGTCGTTGATGGGGTGGCCCACACTAGCATGTCCGTGTGTTGGCTTCCACAGGAGAACGTCGCTTATGAGCTCGTCCTTGCTTCTCCAGCAGTGCCCTATATGCCTTGTCCTTCTCTCCCGAATGGTTTGTGAGATGGGGGGCAGGTGGCCATAAAACTGTTTCCTCGTGGGGTGCTGCTTCACGATTTGTTCAAGACTGCATGCAACATTCTTGTGCAGCTCCCATCCAGCTTATTCTCAAGGCGCCTTGTTAGGGTCCAAGTAGTGCAGCCATACAGCAGCACTGATATAAGCACAGCCTGGAAGAACCGTCGCTTCAACTTGTCGATGAGATCGGACTTCCTGATAATGTGTTTGTGGCAAACCACGCTTTTCCTATTCGAGTATTTATGTCGCTTTCTGTGGATGAGATATTGCTACCTAGGTATGTGAATTGTTCCACTGGCTTAAGGGGCTTACCATATACAGTTGTTGTATTGTCCTCGGAAGATGGAACTTTCGGCTGAAGGACAAAGAGAAAGATAAAAAATATATATTTGAAAAGAAAGAGAAGCGGGAGAGATGGTTTCCGGTCAAGGAAGCAGGGGTGAAGATAAAAGAAATATATAACAAAGGTCCGTTATCAGATCAAAAGATAAAAAATGTGTAGGCGTGTCGTCAATACAAAAGCCAGAGGGTCAGCCGACAGGATCAGACCCCAGCCGACATTCACGTCTCCCGTCAGCAACCACCCTCGTGCACTCATTGTAACCCTTGTGCCTTCACCACCCACCAACGAAGAAAATAAAGAAGGTCCTCTCTTTGTACATACGTATATGTTGTTATTGAAGTCCAGTAGTCCGGAGTAGTAGCTGACTACTAACATACATCGCTTTGGGTACCGTGACCGTACCCGCTACGTATACAGATACGCAATTTAGCAACGTAAAGAAAAGAAGCCGCTATATAACATATAGAATTTGATGCCAGTATACAACATATACGATTTGGTGCCAAAAGAGGCCAAAAGAGATAAAAGGAAAAAAAAAAGAAAAGGAGAATAAAATGGAGAAAAATGAAGGAAGCAAGAAAGAGAGTAAATATAGTTAAACAAAAGGAATAGATTTATGGTCAAAAAGAAAGAAAGAAAGAAAGAAAGAGTTACGAATGAAAGAAAGAAGGACGTAAAAAGAAGGAAATTATATACTTGAGTTGTTTCGATTCCGTTTTATCGCAAAAGATATACACACACGCGCAACCACACATTCATAAACACATAAAAAATTAACAATGCTTTTTTCGATACAAACACTTACACATTCTAATACTCACACCGCAAAAAAAGAATAATTTGACGTCACATTTCAAACCGTTCATTTTTTCCAACGTTCCTTTTTTCTCAGACTTCAAAAGATAAACAAGGACTATTACTCGCCTTCTCCTTTTTTCTGAGATTAAAATTTTTTTATCACCTTTACATCGTACCCATACAAAAGACCTGAAGATGATCTAATTTAATAGATCGATAACCACTTGCAGGCGTCGGACATAACTCACACTTAACTCATTAAACCCGGTTCGGTTTTTCCCAATTTGTTAT
>CM042171.1:3366979-3376979 GCA_023376005.1 Doryteuthis pealeii | reverse complement strand
AAGGACAAAGTAAATACATATACACATTAAGTATCACCAGGGCTTGGTTTTTGAGCCAAAATAAAAGAGATTTTATCTATATTAGTGAAGATAATTAACAAATACAATTTAAATGATAACAGCATGGATTCATTTTTTATTTAATATTTTAGATAGTAGACATTAACATTTCTTTTCAGATCAATGCAAGATCTATTTTTTACATAGGGGTTTAAATGGGCATCCCAGGAAGATTCAACTCACGATTCAGTAATAATGGATCTGCAGGACTAACTTTAAAAAAATACCCCTCTACCCAGGCGACGCCGGGTAGCCACTGCTAGGTTTTATATAGATTCAATACACTAAAAGTTATAATAATTTTGGAACAGAGTGTTTTGATCTATCCCATAATACTTGATACATCTGCATATAAATGTTATGCACTAAATGTCACAATCGTTATGGGACAGATACAGTATTTGAATATATATGTCCCATAATAGTTGATACATCAGCACATATATTTTATACACTAAATGTCACAATCATTATGGGACAGATGCAGTATTTTAATATTTCTGTCCCATAATAGTTGATACATCAGCACATATTTTATACACTAAATGTCACAATCATTATGGGACAGATGCAGTATTTTAATATTTCTGTCCCATAATAGTTGATACATCAGCACATATATTTTATACACTAAATGTCACAATCATTATGGGACAGATGCAGTATTTTAATATTTCTGTCCCATAATAGTTGATACATCAGCACATATATTTTATACACTAAATGTCACAATCATTATGGGACAGATGCAGTATTTTAATATTTCTGTCCCATAATAGTTGATACATCAGCACATATATTTTATACACTAAATGTCACAATCATTATGGGACAGATGCAGTATTTTAATATTTCTGTCCCATAATAGTTGATACATCAGCACATATATTTTATACACTAAATGTCACAATCATTATGGGACAGATGCAGTATTTTAATATTTCTGTCCCATAATAGTTGATACATCAGCACATATATTTTATACACTAAATGTCACAATCATTATGGGACAGATGCAGTATTTTAATATTTCTGTCCCATAATAGTTGATACATCAGCACATATATTTTATACACTAAATGTCACAATCATTATGGGACAGATGCAGTATTTTAATATTTCTGTCCCATAATAGTTGATACATCAGCACATATATTTTATACACTAAATGTCACAATCATTATGGACAGATGCAGTATTTTAATATTTTCTGTCCCATAATAGTTGATACATCAGCACATATATTTTATACACTAAATGTCACAATCATTATGGACAGATGCAGTATTTTAATATTTCTGTCCCATAATAGTTGATACATCAGCACATATATTTTATACACTAAATGTCACAATCATTATGGGACAGATGCAGTATTTTAATATTTCTGTCCCATAATAGTTGATACATCAGCACATATATTTTATACACTAAATGTCACAATCATTATGGGACAGATGCAGTATTTTAATATTTCTGTCCCATAATAGTTGATACATCAGCACATATATTTTATACACTAAATGTCACAATCATTATGGGACAGATGCAGTATTTTAATATTTCTGTCCCATAATAGTTGATACATCAGCACATATATTTTATACACTAAATGTCACAATCATTATGGACAGATGCAGTATTTTAATATTTCTGTCCCATAATAGTTGATACATCAGCACATATATTTTATACACTAAATGTCACAATCATTATGGGACAGATGCAGTATTTTAATATTTCTGTCCCATAATAGTTGATACATCAGCATATATATTTTATACACTAAATGTCACAATCATTATGGGACAGATGCAGTATTTTAATATTTCCGTCCCATAATAGTTGATACATCAGCACATATATTTCATACACTAAATGTCACAATCATTATGGGACAAATGGTGTATTTTGTGTGTTCCGTGTTTTTTGTCGGGTCCAGTACCAGTATATAACATTAAGATGGTAAATGGAATCATATAAGAATTACCATTGCCCTTTGTGTCAAATGGATGTGATATCGACCGGAGCTTCAACTTTTCTACGATTTCACGCAAATGCAAACGCTAATATCATTAGGAAAGGTATGAATCCAATTCTCCCTCCAGCTATGGGTAAATAGGAGGGAAGACTGGGCTCGTTAAGCATAGCTCGGTTATTCGACTAGGAGAAGAAAAACTCTGAATTCAAACCTGTTAAACTCCGCTTAAAAAATTGACCTCGTATCGTATCCCGCTCGTGCGGAGGGGTTGGTAAATATATTTTTTTATATATATATACTAGAAGCGGCTACCCGGCGTTGCCTGGGAAGTGGGGGAGGTAAATAAAATTAGTCTCACAAATCCCTTATTATTGAATCGCAAGTTGGATCCCCGTAGTATGCCCCATTAAAAATCCCTATGTAAAAACAAAAGACGTTGCGTTGATCCAGTCACTCTGGAAATTAAAAATGAATGTCTAATATTTAAAATATTAAATGCCCAAAAAAATCTATGCTATTATCATTTAAATTTTATGTTTTTAAGTATCTTCACTAATATAAAGAAAACCATTATTTTTGCTCAAAAACAAGGACTGGTGATATTTATTGTATATATATATTTACTTGTCATTAATTGTATTATTTTCGAAGTTTCCTCCGGACATAACAATAAACACAACTGTGCTTTATATATGTACTAGAAGTGGCTACCCGACCTCGCCTGGGTAGGGGGATTTTTTAAAAGTTAGTCTCGCAGAACCATTATTACTTATCACATGTTAGATCCTCATGGGTGCCCCATAAAATCCCAGGTAAATATATAACAATATAGTAAGAAATTTTAATTCAATAAGTTACAATTAAAAAAAAATATAAATGAGGCGATTAATTCAATCAATCATCATCATATTTCATTTACCTCTGTTACTATACACATTTTAATTTTTAAATATCCTCCCAAATATAAATAAAATCTTCATTATTTTTTCACAAAAACCAAGCCCTGGTGATATTTAATGCGTATATATATTTACTTTGTCGTTAATTATTTAATTTTTGAAGTTTCCTCCGGACATACATATACACACGACTGTCCTTTATATATGTATAGAAAACCAAGCCCTGGTGATATTTAATGCCTATATATATTTACTTTGTCGTTAATTATTTAATTTTGAAGTTTCCTCCGGAGATATATATACACACAACTGTCCTTTATATATGTATAGAAAACCAAGCCCTGGTGATATTTAATGTGTATATATATTTACTTTGTCGTTAATTATTTAATTTTTGAAGTTTCCTCCGGACATACATATACACACGACTGTCCTTTATATCTGTATAGAAAAAGCCCTGCTGATATTTTAATGCGTATATATATTTACTTTGTCGTTAATTATTTAATTTTTGAAGTTTCCTCCGGAGATACATATACACACAACTGCCCTTTATATATGTATAGAAAACCAAGCCCTGGTGATATTTAATGTGTATATATATTTACTTTGTCGTTAATTATTTAATTTTTGAAGTTTCCTCCGGAGATACACATATCCACGATTGCCCTTTACATAATAATAGATATATGTGTGTGTTCCGTGTTCCTTGTCAAGTCCGGTGACAGGTTATTTTCCTCGTACCCCACTTGTACTAGGTCAGGCACAAGGCCCTATTAACGTAGGACCACTTACAAGCCGAGACTCATTGGTGGCCGGTTTTAAAATTGCGTCTATCCCCTCGGCATACCCCCTCAAGCATTCCCCCTCAGGCACTGGGCAATAAACCCAGCCCTGCTCCTTTAAATCGAGGAGGCAGGTGTTGCCTGGGGGGGATGGCAACCTGGGATCGACGCTCGTGATTTTACTAGTGGTTAACCAACCAGAGTTGCATGTCAGGTCCGGTGACAGTATATAACATTAAGATGGTAAATGGAATTATATAAGAATTACCATGTAGGAAGCGCGTGGTGTACTGGTTAAAGTCATGGGAAATGGACTCGTCGCCCCGAGTTCAAATCCCGGACGTGCTAATTGCATTTCACTTAGCGCTAATACCCTTGGGAAAGGTATGAATCCTACTCTCCTTCCAGCTATGGGGAAATAGTAGGGCAGACTGGGCTCTTTAACTTTGGTTAGGCAACCGGTCTAGGAGAAGGAAAACTCTGAATTCAAACCTGTTGAACTCCGCTTAAGAAATTGACCTTGTGTCGCATCCTGCTCGTGCGGAGGCGTTGGTAAATATATATATAAGAATTACCATTACCCTTTATGTCAAATGGACGCGATCTCGGCCGGAGCTTCAACTTTTCTAAGATTTCACGCAAATGCATTTTGAGCTAAAAATATATCATAATCTTTATATTATTTTCTAAGTAGAGTGGCTTTGTTTTGTATTTTGGTCAAAGGTTTCTCAACTAAACCAGGGAACGATACTTATGATACAATATTTAGATTGACGTATTTCATTGATCTTATTTGATTCTTTTGTTGTTGTTGTTGTTTTACCTAAGAAAACAGTAGGGAATGCGAAGCTGATCTAAAATTGGAACTATCCATGTTTATATCTTGAGATTAGTTCTGTGATTACTTTGGATATTCAACGACGTAGAGATGTTGGCAAAACCAAGTAGTGTATATTCTTTTTTGTTTAATCCCACAGGGTACTCTTCTATATTTAATGCTAGAGTGTACACAAAAGGAAGCCGAGTTTATTTATCTCCACACGAGAACAAGCACCCCCCCTATATATATATATATATATATATATATATATATATATATATATATGGCTGGTTACCATACATCTAGTGGATTTTGGTGTAGTGAATTTTCCGTTTCAGATTGTTCATAAATATATGTGTTTCTGAACGCTGTTAGCCGAAGTAAATGAATCGAAATCTGTTTATTTCAAAAACTTTATCGGCATTAAATGACCGACTGAGGTTGATATGCCGTAAAACAAAACAAAACCAAACTAAACCAAACCAAACAGACTAAATTTGCTATCTGTGTACAAATTATTTATATTAAGAATAGCAACTACGTCACCACTGACGTCATGTTTTTCTTAGTTATTTAAATTAATGCATTTGCTCTTAGCTTGAAATGGAGAAGGAAGAAAAAGAAAAACACTGGGATGCAAGTATACCATTTTACTGCGTCCTTTTATATTTTTGTGCGTCGTTATTTATTAACGATGTCTTTATTAAAGTTTAGCTGAGTTAGATTTGCTGCAAAACTGATAATTTTATCAATGCATTGGCTAAACCTGAAATATGTGTTTTATATCTCTAAGAAATAAAAATTTATATTGTATATGGTAGGAATAATTTACATATTTTTTTTTTAAATTGGGTTTAATAAATAATTGTTTGGTGTTACACGACGTACCTCCATACCTTTTTCGCGTATTTCTATTACTTTCCTATACGATTTTCAAACCATGTGATATATATAATAATAATAATAATAATAATAATAATAATAATAATATATATATATATATATATATATATATATATATATATATATATATATAATGAAACTACGCAAACAGTTTGTTTGATATGGCTATGCCGACAATTTTTGGGAGAATATGTGCTTAATTGAAGTCATACCTAGTTTTAAAATTAATTAGTTGATAATTAATGAATTAGGCGAATATATCCGTTTAAATGTGAAGCGTAAACAAATCGAGAAAAAGTCATTCTCTGTATGTACATTTGGGCCTATTATGCCTCATCAGCAGAGTTATAGACTCGAAGCCGCTATATATATATATATATATATATATATATATATATATAATAGTGTGTACATAAATAACCTTCTCGAGTTTCCTCATAATGGTCTTCAGGGTTAAATCCACTGAATTAATCAGGATATTGATTAATTACAGCTAACGGCCGGAGTTCATGCAGAAAATAGAGGATTTCTACCCCTCTATAAACATGAACTCCTGCAATTATCTGTAATTAATCAATATCTTGATTAATTCAGTGGTTTTAACCCTGAAGATCCTTATGGTGAAACTCGAGAAGGTTATTTCGCTACACACGATAATAATAAATCTGCTCTATTTACGTATTACTTTATATTTGTTATAACGCTGACTTATCCGAGTAACACTTATACCAACCAAATATTGAGACCAACCCAATATTTTTACCGGTACGCCATTCTCTTTACACACACACACACACACACACACACACACACACACACACACATAGGCAGTATGGTCTCTGATTATGCCTGCTGAGGTCCCGGTTTCGATTTCTGTCGGAGGGAAATCGTTAGTATACATCGCTGATGAGACTTAATAAAGTCGAAACAGTCTGTACGATGTTCTACACACGGAACGATCCTTTGTCAGGATTCACTTGTCAAGATTATTTTCTATAATTATCGAATGTTATGCGATATACTCATTGTAATTGCCTTCAAGCAAATATATATATATATTATATATATATATATATATATGTGTGTGTGTGTGTGTGTGTGTGTGTGTGTGTGTGTGATGGACTCTCCGTCGATTTTGACGTATGAGGCTCAGACAACCTCTTTCATCCAACCTTGTATATATATATATATATATAATATATATATATATATATATATATATATAACCTTGTGTGTATATATATATATATATATATGTATATCACAGATACCCACGCTATATATATATATGTATGATTAATCCGATTATTCATAATTTTAAGCTTTCTAATCCACACCAGGGATTTAATTTCTTTTTATGTATTTTTCTTAAGACGATATCTTTGGGAATTGAAAAGATAAATTCTTGCTTCCTTTTACATCAAAACGAGGCAGTTGTCTGTTTATTCTAATGAGGTCATTATACGCCACAAATGAAAGGTTGGTTGGATTTTACAGCATGTCAACCCTTGTTCGGTTATTTCATGCCAAAAACATGAAAAGACATTAAAAAGGGTTAAAAATTATTTTTTTAAAAACTGAATACCCAAACAATTATTTATTGCAATTTACTGATTCAGTAGGTTAACAAAAACAAACTAGGCTAGACTAGGCTAAGCTTCATAATTTATTGCAATTTAGAAATTCAGTAGGCTAACATAAAAACAAACTAGGCTAGACTAGGCTAAGATTCATAATTTATTGCAATTTAGAAATTCAGTAGGCTAACATAAAAATAAACTAGGCTAGACTAGGCTAAGCTTCATAATTTATTGCAATTTAGAAATTCAGTAGGCTAACATAAAAACAAACTAGGCTAGACTAGGCTAAGCTTCATAATTTATTGCAATTTACCAATTTAGTAGGCTAACATAAAAACAAACTAGGCTAGACTAGGCTAAACTTCATAATTTATTGCAATTTACCAATTCAGTAGGTCAACATAAAAACAAACTAGGCTAGACTGGGCTAAGCTTAATAATTCATTGCAATTTACAAATTCTTAGGCTAACATAAAAACAGACTATGCTAGACTAGGCTAAGCTTAATAATTTATTGCAATTTACAAATTCAGTAGGTCAACATAAAAACAAACTAGGCCAGACTAGGCTAAGCTTTATGATTTATTGCAATTTACCAATTCAGTAGGCTAACATAAAAACAAACTAGGCTAGACTAGGCTAAGCTTCATAATTTATTTCAATTGACCGATTCAGTAGGCTAACATGAAAAAAAACTAGGCTAGGCTTGATCTATTTCAGTTAATAGCATCTAATAATAATGTCTATTTCGACTTAGGTCGTGTCATTTGGAGCAAGTTAGCAGCGTAGAGTGAAGTATTACTCTAATTTCATTTTGTTCCATAATACAAGCTCATCTTTCAAACCACTTTCTATAAACTGTGGAACTGAGGAACTTTAATTTTCCCATAGAACAGAAAATGCAATATTATAAAGCACTTGTCTCTCCCTGTTTATTTCCTACGCGATAACCATTACACTTCACGCTTTCAGTCTCTAGTCGGGTAGCCGGATAATTCAATGTCAATTCATCCAGACAATGTCACACACCACCTTTAATTTTCTGGAATTATGTAGATTATGATAAAGATAGACATTCCCTAAAATTTGAGCTTCCAATTCCAAAAATTGATAGAGTTATGTCGACTTTTAGCTCTCCAAATTTGACTTTTTGTAACTTATTTTATCTGTAGAATAAGTTCTAGAGCATCACTACTCCTAAAAATTGCTTTATAAAATCATTTTCGCCCAGGGAATCGAGAAATGCTAAAAAAAAAAGGCTTAAAGTCAACCAATTTTAAGTTATTGATAATTTCTGATTTTTTTCAAAGCAAGATCAATATCTCGATATGGCACTGAATCTAAGAGAAACATTTTCTCTATTATTATTTCACACATTATTGAACATTATTTGTACTAAAAAGATAGTTTGATTTTTGCTCAGAACCGTAACTACAACATTGTGCAAACATTTGTTAAAATTTGTTAAAATATTGCACTTCAATTTTTCTGAAATATTGAACAGATGGTCTATATTGAAGTAAAACAATCCCCACAATTTGAGTTTCCAATCCCCAAAATTGGTGGACTTATACCGATTCTAAAAATCGTCATAACTCTCCAAATTTGGATGAGTGGTCGTCAATAATGGTGACATTTTATAATCTACTTTTGTCTATGAAATGAGTTTTAGAGCTTCCCTACTAAACATTGGTTTATATAAGCATTTTTGCCCAGGGAATCCAAAAATGATATAAAAGAGGCTTAAACTTAACCAATTTTAACTTATTAAATGATTCTTGATTTGCAAAATTTTAACTGATATGGTATCTGATGGTAGGTGTAGCACTCCCCTAAATAATAAAATAATCTCCTTGGTCTAGCGATAGTGTAAAGCGGATAGACCCCCTCGCTCGATTTTAGGCCACCCAGTCGACTTTACTTTTACTATTTACTTTATGTAAGAAATAAAAGAGAATATATGATAAATACTTTGTTTCTATTCGAAAATATTTATGACGACATTTTTTGATATATTACATAAGTCGTCTTTGAAAGACCGACAAAAGAAAAACAAAAAAAACAAAAAAAAAAACAAAAAACAGACTAAGTATAAATCGTAAGGAAAGTGTTGACGTATTTGAGATAGAAATCTATTCGACAACGGTTAAAGACATACTAAACTTAACAAGCTTGATCACTACAAAGAAAGAAAAATTAACATACCTGAGCGACTAAATAATTAACTCTACAAAAATAAATAGAATCCAATGTTTTCCAGTCAGAAATCAGATAAAGTTCCTTTTTTTTTCATCTTTCTTATTTTTTTTTCTAAAGAATTTATAAAAGTAAGGAATATTAAGTTTTCCGTGGTACTTGTATAACAAAGTAATCACTTTTAGGACCGTTTTAGCTATGTCGGTGGAGAATCTGACTCAGAACGACAAGTCTCTTGGTTCGATACTAGCTCTCACCAACTCCGCGTTTTAGGTCATTGGAGAATCCTACTCGCAAAATATCTTATTATAATGTAGATTGTGTGTTTTTCTGTCTGTAACAGAAACTATATTACTATTCAAGTCACAATTCTCTTTGTTATTTACGTCACATTCTACAGGATTTTATTTTTATTTAAACCTCAATTATTGATAAAATTGCTTTATATTATAAATCTGTTGACAATATCTACATATTAATAACATGCAATTGTATTTATATATAATACAAAATAGCAATTTACAGTGTGAATGGGAAGGCTAATTTGCATATTGATATAAAAAATCTGATTTTAATAAATATGTGCTTAGTATTACTGATTTCTAATTGTTTGATTTTATCTTAATGAATATTAGCAAAAATCTCGAAGATAAATCTTAAAAGAAATCCGTTAACAAGAAGAAATAAGTGTAATTTTATTCTTTACTTCCTACTTTAACTGAATAGTTAAATTAGGAAAATTTAGCAATGAAAGACGGGAGTGGGGGAAGAGTAAG
>CM042171.1:3351979-3359479 GCA_023376005.1 Doryteuthis pealeii | reverse complement strand
GAGAGAGAGAGAGAGAGAGAGAGAAGAGGAGAAAGAGAGAGAGAGATACAAAAAGAAAGGGGGAGAGAAGAAAGTTATATAAAAAGTGAGCGCACGATGATGACACAAATAGAGCGACTATAAGCAAATAGCGAGGAGATAAAAAAAAGAAAGGTAAAGTAAATATATGGAGTGAGTAAACAGAAACGAGAGGAGAAATATAGAGAAAAATGGACAAGAACCGAGAGAGAGAGAGAGAGAGAGAGAGAGAGGGGGGGGGTAAAAGAGAGAATTAAATAAAACGAAAAAAGAAGAAAAATCAGAAAGAAAGTTTTTTTGAAAAATTAAGTTTCTTTTTTGAGTACTAATAACGCATCTTTTCGTTTTTTTTTTGGATATCCTGTTATTTTTAAAGTGTTGAGCAATGAATTTAAAAAAAAACCCTCTTTTAACAACTACTCTGAATGCTGATTGACTTTAGAATTAACCAACCAGACGTAAAGAGGTCGAGGTCTGTGTTGGTATACTAAATTAAAGCCACTTGTTCTGTTGGCGTTGAACAAATGGGTAGCGCATTAGATGTTTCATCATCTCGAATGGGGTCTAACTGGCAAGGGCGTATTATGTTGGAAGAACAGTAACCCCCAATGAACCAGATAATAAAATATTGACGACGCTACCCAGCGCTGTTTAGTCAGGCAAATATAAGGCATCATCAACATCATCATCATCAAGTCACCAACCGTCCCTATCAATTATTACCTCTTGGGGGTCCTCGGCGCAGCATCCAGTTCTTGGTAAATAATACGGCACATTGAGTTCTCTAAATTTGGTTAGGCAATCAGTATAGAAGAAAAATTCTGACTTATAACATGTAAAACTCTGCTTAAGATATTGACCTTGTGTCACATCCTACTCGTGTGGAGGGGTTGGTAAGTATATGATAAAAAGTTTTTGGAGTTTGTTGTGAAAGCAATACGGCCGGGATAATCATATAGGTGCTAGGGCTGGACGTGAGCAGCCGATTGATTGCAGTGGGCTCACCGACCACTCGTCTTGCTGAAGTAAGAATCAAAATAGAGTTGTATATCATAGACTTCTCAGCCACCAGGAGTCCGTCTTTAAGCATTATGGGTCCCCATCCATTGTCAAACGATGGCCACATTGGAGTAGGTTTCTTACCTCTCTGCTAAGGTGCAGTCGGCTTATTCTACAGCCCCATAGCCGATAGGGTTCCCAGAATATGTTTTTGGTTATACAAGTTTAAATGTACGGGTAATATACATGGAATATAATGGAGGCGCGTGGTTTAATTGTTAGATTCGTATGAAATGAACTCATTGACCTGAGTTCAATTCCTGGACGAAGCTGTTTGCATTTCACATGGCGCTAATAATCTTGGGAAAGGTATAAATTCAATTCTCCTTCCAGATATGGGTAAATAGCAGGGCAGATTGGGATCTTTAAACAGGGCTAGGTAACCAGTATAGGAGAAGGAAGACTCTGAATTCAAACCTATTAAACTCCGCTTAAGAAATTGACGTTGTGTCGCATCCTGCTCGTACGGAGGGGTTGGTAAATACACACACACACACACACACACACACACACACCAATATATATAATAATTATTATATATATATATATATATAATATGATATACCAAGCGTGTTGGTAGATCCTTGCGGAGAGAAAAAAAAAACAGCAGAATTGATTGTAAAAATATACTACCAAACATCAACCAGGAAGAAAAAAAATTTTGAAAAAAAGAAAGGACCAAGATATTCGTACCAACAAAAAATAATCTATTGGTACAGTATTTGGCCAAAAGAAAAAACAATTTATATGTATATATATGTATATAAGATATATATATATATATATATTCATATAACCGCTAGGAGAAAGCTAATAAGTAAAATCTGACTCTGAATCAGATTTAGCCCTGAAGAGTTTTATGCGAAACTAATAGTAGGTTCGTCTGACTCATTAGATTATCTTTATATATATATATTATATATATATATATATATATATATATATATACCTGGAATATAAATGTTCTTCATGAGTATTTGTTTTAAATATTTTCAAAGTTCATATTAGTACAACAGAAATCACATGTGTGTAGCACTCTCTGATAATCGAGTTCTCTACAGTTGCAATGACCTGCGAGATCATCTTGATAAAGATCGGTCCCCAGCGAGGCGCCCAGGAGATCTTGAGTATTCATATGCCCTATGAATGATCAAAGGTTTTGTTGTTCTTTATTGGTTTTGGGTTTTTTTTTTGTTTTTTTTTTGCTTTCTCCAATGCTAAAGGAACCCGTCGATTTCTTGTGTTGGCGCCGACGTTTCTAACACGAGATCCAGCGAGGCAAAGTGGCCATTGACCGTTATGAGCGGGAACAAAAATCTTTGCAGGGATTCTAATGGGGGAGAAAGATTGAGAGAATAGCCCCTGTCCAGGGGTAAAACAAAACCAAAAAAAAAAAAACGAATAAAAAAAAAAAGGGAAAAATGCTGTCTTGAAAAAAATGAAATAAGATAAACCGAAAAAAAATGGAAGAATTTGATAAATAAAATTTAAAAAAAGATATAATGATATAAAATAAAAGAAGTGAGAAGGAGAAAACCAAAAACCAAAAAACGAAAATAATTATTGATTTTTTTTTCTCTAAAGAGCGCTTTTTGAAAAGTTTAGAATAAGCCGGTTCAAAAAAATTAAAAGGATATGAAAACGATTTTTTTTAAACAAGTGATTTTTTTAAAAGAGCAAGCAAAAAAAAAAACAAAAAAACAAAACAAACAAACAAACAAACAAAAAAAAATTCAAAAATCAAGTCGTTGAAATATGTAGCAGTTCAAATTGAATGGATCTGAAAACTTTTTTTTTTTTTAAAATAAGTGAAAAAAAAAAACGTGATAAAAAGCAAACAAACACCCCCCCCCCAAAAAAAACCCCACCCCGAGTCGTTGAAATGAGTTGCAGTTTAAACTGAATGATTAAGTTGTATAATATTTGAGGAAATGATAAAATACGCACTGAGATGGGAAAAGCAAAATCTTGGTTTGAAAATTGCATAGGTGAGAAACTGACAGTTACCAAGCACCTTTGATTTAATGTCCACGCTACCCTAACCTTACCTTATATATATATATATATATATATATATATATACCAAGTAATTCATATGTTCACCCTCTACCATATATATATATATATATATATATATATATATATATATATATTATATATATTAATGAATAGATTGACCAACAAACAAAAGACTCTCACAGTCTCCTTATTCTCTGCGATAGATTTATTTTTCTTCAAATAAACAAAAGCTCTGATGAAGATCTACAAAAACAGATTGAAACACTGCATCGTTGGCAAAATAAACATCACTCATCTCATGAACCTGTGTTTTTTTTTTTAATTCTTCACTATATTACATACTGTTGGATTCACTTCCATTTTCTCTTCATATATATATTTATATATATATATATATATATATATATATATATATATGTATATATATATATATGTAAGTGAAATATATGTGTGCGTGTGTGTGTGTGTGTGTGTGTGTGTCATCCACATACAGTCCCCTTTCGTTGTATCATGGCTCATTAATGTGACTCGACAAAACAGGCTGTTTCAGGCCGGGACCGAAACCCGAGCGATTTGTCATCAGTCATTTTACCACTACACCATCTACACACCCACAATTGAATTTTACTGTTAGCATATTAGGCCACAGGGAGTTCTCTATCCGTCTTAAGGTGAGCTATGCAATATTTGCTTAATTTGCGACCATAATATATATATACAATATATATATATATATATATATATATATATATATATATATATATATTGTATCATGATGATCTGCGCCGGGCATCAACATAAGGAGATTATGGTTGCTGCCCAATGCTCCCAGAACACTGTAAAAAGAACCAGACATGAACTGGAGAATTGCAAGGGAGACTACGAGTGTGACCAAAAGAAAGCAACATACGAGAAGATCTGATTGGGTTCGTACAGCACAATTCATCTGCAAAGAAAAAGTGTTGGTGGACCCTCAGATGCCTACGTAGAGTTGCTAAACACTGTAGTCAAACCCTGGATAACAAGGGTAGCCAATGGTAGGTTATATATATGGTATAAGGATTCGGGCCCCTGCCAAACCTCTTGGAACAGTCAAAAATGGTTGTCGGCGAATTTTTACGACTACACCATTCTCAATGTTTGGCCTCCGAACTCCCCAGATCTTAACCCCATGGATTATTATGTATGTGGCACTATTGAGAAAGACACCAATCGCCATGCCAGTACTACAAAAGCCCAGTTAATCGACAGATTTAAGGTAGTTTTTGAGACCCTTCCAAGGGAAAGTATAACATCTGCTTGCTACAGGTTCTGGAGCAGGATTGAGGTTGTGATCGACGCTAATGCCGGTAATTTTAAGTGAAACTTGTTGACAGTCGTGTAATTTCCGTGGCTGTTGAATTTCTTTACAATCCATTAAATTTCGTAGTTAGCAAACATTTTCTTTTTCCTTGTGAAACAGATTTCTCCTGAACACCCTGTATATCTGTTATGGTAGTAATTTCGCTTGCGAATATAGGCTACCGCTTACAACAACAACTTATCTAATGGCTGTTTAAAAGATATTTACCTTTCATACCTCGGGCGATAATTCGTTTCTCAAGAAAGAAGACGTTGAAATGAAATATGACATTAATAAAGCTAGAATAACACGAGAATCTAGATACCCTAATACGATATATAATACAAATGAGTATATATATATATATATATATATATATTATATATATATTGGCTTTCAAATCATATAATATATATATATATATATATATATATATATATATATATATATATAATGTTGATTTCCACTTCTTAAGTGTAGAATGCCATTTCTAGAAAGGTTACTGTGCTCGAGTGGGAGTATGCAAATAGCCCAGAAGTCCAGCGTTATATTCAAGGTATATCAGAAAAGTTCCAGTATGTCAGAAAACTACGAGGTGAGGGACATCGTCTACCGTCAGTTCTTGCCACAGGGGCAGGCGATCAACCAACATGTCGACAAAGAGATACTGTGGCGTTTGCTTCGTTCAGTGCGTGAGAAGAGGCGAGAGATGTGGCTGGACAACTCGTGGGTGCTTCATCATGACAATGCCTCTGCGCACTCTGTCCTGAGTATCCGAGAGTTCCTGACCTAGAAGAAGATCACTGCGCTGGAGCAACCTCCATACTCGCCCGACCTGGCTCCATGTGATTTTTTCATCTTCCTGAAGCTAAAGGGGATCATCAAGGGAACGGTTTTTAGCATGTGCTCGATATCAAAAAGACTGTGATGACAGAGCTACGGAGAATCCCGGAAGAATCCTTCCAGGAGTGCATGCAAGCGTGAAACAGAAGTACGAGAAAGTGCATATATATGCATTGACTGCAGGGGGATTACTTTGAAGGGGATAACTTATAGTTTGTTGTTTGGATTTGAAAATATTATATATATATATATATATATATATAATATATATATATATATATATATAAGTTTTGTTGAACTGTGCAGACAATTCTTGACGGACACATTTTTTGGTTGATCCTTTCTAATTTTCGGGCCATCTTTTTGGTGTCGGGGTGTAACTGGTGTAACAGTCCACCAAAGGTTTCAAAACGAGGGCTTTCGGCAATACAGTTTGCATCATCAGGTAGGAAACGATGGTATGGTTTCGTGTGTCGTTTTTAACGAGAACGAGTAGTAGCAAGGAACTAGAAGTGGGAGGTAATAACAATTAGTAGTGGGAGTTGTTATTACCTCCCACTTCTAATTCCTTATATATATATATATATATATATATATATATATATATATATATATATATTGATTGATTGATTGATTGCCACCTTTTAGGGGTATAAGGCAATTTCTACTAAGGTTACTGTGCTCGATTTGGTGTATGCAAATGACTCAGAAGTCCCGCTTTATTATATTATATATATATATAATATATATATATATATATATATATATATACGTTTTTGCCACACAAATAGAGTAAATTATTTTCATATGTGTAATTCTAATGTATCATATTCTAAATTCTGTAAAAAAAACTATCTATTATTATCCAATTGAACATACTCACACATGCATATATACACGCACACTCACTCACACACAACGCACACACAAACACACACACAGATATATATATATTATATATATATATATTATATATATATATATATATATGGTGGTTCCACGCTCAATCGTATCCACAAACACATACAGAGACACATATGTATATACATATATCTATACTATTTAGCGAAAGAAAATCAGACTTAATTTTTATGCAAATATATATACATACATATTCTATAAAAAAAGAAGGTCCGCAATATGTATTATGTTTTCAGAAAAAAAATTTTTATTCTTTGGATTTTTTTTCGGAAAACATAATACATTTTCCGGACCTTCTTTTTTTTATAAAATATGGAATTTTCTCCCGTTAGAACCAGAACAACATTTATATATATATATATTTATTCATATATGTATACATATATATATATATATATATAAAGAGAGAGACAGAGAGAGATAGAGAAAGAGAGAGAGAGAGGTAGGGTATAAGAAAGATAATGTAGACATGTATCAGCATTCCTATACACTTATATACTAAATACAAATAGTTTGCATATACACACACGTATATATATATATATATATATATATATATATATATATATATACACTTCCATATATATATAATATTATACATAAATAAATAAAATAGAATGGAAATAGCTGACGATTGCAAGTACGTATGAAACTGCTGTTACGGGATATTAAATTCATAATATTTAATCTCTGATTATTATTATTATTTACTCCTTTTGAGTTTTTATATCAGCATTAGCTGATGGTCTTTCACTGGAGTCTTAGTGACAGCAAGTCTCCTCAGGTCTCCAGGACTCTTCTGAGTATTCTGGCAGATTGCAGCAGTGCAGAGTTCTGAATGGTTTAAATCCTTCCTCTGATTTCCAAACTTTCCAAACCCTTTTCCAATCCTTTTGGGACTGTTCCAAGTGCACCAACTACAATTGGTATCACTTTGACTTTCATATTCCATAACTTTTTCAGTTCTCTGGCTAGGTCCAGATATTTGTCCATTTTTTCATTTTCCTTTAGCTTCACCCTGTGATCTGCTGGCACTGCAAAATCCACCAGTTGACAAGTTCTTTCTTTTTTGTTTATCAACACTAGGTCTGGTCTTCTTGCTGGGATAAGGAGATCCGTTTTTATTTCAAAGTCCCAGAGAATTTTATGCGTTTCGTTCTCAAGAACAGATTCTGGTTTATGCATATACCATTTTGTTGTATGGTCAAAATTTAATTTTTTGCATAACTCCCAGTGGATCACCTTCCCAACCCAGTTGTGTCTAGTGTTGTATTCTTGTTGTGCTAGTTTGCTACATT
>CM042171.1:3341979-3346979 GCA_023376005.1 Doryteuthis pealeii | reverse complement strand
GAAAAAATGAATGAATGGAACGTTATTTTTTTTCAGAATAGGTCTGTACAAAAGTACAGTAAATCTCGATACTTTTTTTTTGACAGATCTTGTATATGTGTGTGAGTGTGTCTTTGTTTGTGCGCGCATGTCTATGTGTGTGTGCGTGTGTGTCTGTGTGTAAATGAAAGAGTGAGAGCTAAAGAGAGAGAGAGAGAGAGAGAGAGAGAGAGAGAGAGAGAGAGAGACCGACAGACAGACAGACAGACAGACAGATATGATTATGCTGCTGCTGCTGCTGCTCCTGCTGCTGCTGCTGATGATGATGATGATAGCGTGAATTCAAACAAATTTTACCTTATCTAAACAAATGTAGGCCCATAATTTTCAAGAATATCATGTATATATATATATATATATATATATATATATATATATATATGTGTGTGTGTGTGTGTGTGTGTATACGCATATGTGTGCGTTTCTTCTCAGTGTCTGTGTGTCGGTCAATCTGTGTAAATATCAAAATAACCATGTAATTTTTATATATGATATGTCATATATAAAAAGTTAATCCTTGGAATATATTAATTTTTCATATTTTTATATTTACATACCGTCGAATTTATTACCATATATATATATATATATATATATATATATATATATATATATCACTAAGAACGAATAAATCTAACCGATAAAGTTATAAATGTAAAACATAAAATAGATCACCCTCGCTTGGAAGATAATATTTCATTTTTGGTAATAATTTCATCTTCATTCTTGTGACGCTAGACCACTAGCGAAAATTGCTAATGTGATTCTCCCACAGTCTTGTATATTGTTTATGACATAAAACTGCGTCCAGTGGTGAGGTTCCACTTCTGGAGTTCTGGAATCGTGGAGTACTCCTTCCTTGATATTGCTGCCAATTCCACTCTAACTTGAGTGGTTGGACTTGTTAGGTGCTAACTATGGGTCACGCAGAGGTTTTGGGCTATTAATCGTATTTGATAAAAAATACTTTATATCATATAGCAGTATGTAAAAATATATATATTTACCAACCCCTCCGCACGAGCAGGATATATATATATATATATATATATATATATATATATATATATATATAAAAACAATTTTTTTGTGATGAAACAAGGAAAATACAGTGCTCAATCACAAATTGTGAGAGCTAATATTATTTAATTTGTTAGGTTTTTTTTTTAATAAATGCTTATTATAGACAGCTACCCAGGTTGTCTTGCTAGTCGCAATCATCAGGCTGTCAAATTAGATCTTATGGTGTTTATTTGAAGATCCTTTCTTAATGTTATATTCTGGACCGCAAATAACGTCGGTTGCTTTTGTGGACGCTATTACGCTTCGGAATTTTAAAAGTTCAATTTTTTCAAAAATTGCATTTTTTTATAAAAGTGCTAACGAAGTTACCTCCCTTTAGTCATTAAAAATAGAACATTTTTCTTTTTAAAATTTTTTTTTTAAATTAATTCCGTATGTTAAAGGATGTATGTATTTTCAAAAAAACATTTTTATATATATGGTAAAGTTTTTTAAAATTTTTTCAATATAATTTAAAGGCGGATGGTGGTGTTCATTTGTCGAAAATCCATTCTTTTATTTAATTATACGTCTAATATCATATTTGATAATGTCAGTATGATATATATTCAGAATATAACATTAAGAAAGGATCTTCAAATAAACACCATAAGATCTAATTTGACAGCCTGATGATTGCGACTTAGCAAGACAACCTGGGTAGCTGTCTATAATAAGCATTTTTTTTTAACTCAACAAATTAAATATATATATATATATATATATATATATAATATATATATATATATATATTTGATGGACTCTCCCGTCGATCGATGTATGATTGTTCATACAATGAACACCACACAGTGATTTGTTTATAGTGGTGAAAGCTTGTGTTGGATCTTCACCTTTTGGCATAGTCGAAAGGAAAGAATTGGTGCATCAAGAGTTGCCACAAACCCAATCACCGACCGACCTCAGTAATTTTGAATTCAGAGTTATCCCTCTCCTAGACTGTTTACCTACCCAAGGCTAAAGGGCCTAGCCTGCCTTACTAGCTGGAGGCAGAATATATGGATTCATACCTTTCCCAAGGGTATGTGAAATGCTAACAGCTTCGTCTAGGAATTGAACTCGAATCGACGAGTCCATTTTCCACACTAGCCCACGTGCATCCTTATATATATATATATATATATATATATATATATATATGTGTGTGTGTGTGTGTGTGTGTGTGTGTGTGTGTATGTGTGTGTGTGTGTGTGTGTGTGTGTTAAGACTCCATTCTATGTAACTAGTGAATAAATATTTATAAATGAATCATTTTTTCGGCATTAAATAACCCATATCTGATGATATGCCTTAAAAAAATTAACTAAACCAAACCATATATATATATATGTGTGTGTGTGTTTATGTGAATGTCTGTGTGTGTCAGTGTTTGTACGTGGTGTGTGTGTGTGTGTGTACGTGTACGTGTGTGTGTGTGTGTGTGTGTGTGTGTGTGTGTGTACGTGAGTGTGCATGTGTGCGTTTTTATCCTAGCAAGAATTTAGGACAGCCGAACGTAGTAACAAAATAACAAACACTACAAATAAAACAAAAGAAAACATTACCCTGTTTATTATATAGATAATACTGTTTTATATATAGTTAAGCATATCACGAGAAAGGGAGAGAGAGAGAGAGAGAGAGAGAGAGAGAAAGAGAGAGAGGGGAGAGAGAAAAAGAGGAAGAGAGGATAGGGGTGCATAGGCATGTCCAAATGTACACTTTCATTACTTATATCCTGTGGTTATCAGCAAGGCAGTGGTTTTCCAGTGTAAATATTTCCTGCAACAGCCCATTATCTTATTTTTCCTTCCTATTGGTGCGAATAAACACATGCCGTTTTTCCATGTGTCCGAGCGAGATAGGACGAAATTGTAAGATACGATCCAGCATGAAATACCATGTTTATCTTATTTTTCAACTTGGGGTTTTTCATTTGTTCTTTTTTGTTTATTTTTCTTTTTTTTTACATTTTTCTTTCTCTTTTTTCTTCTTCCCTTTCTTTCGTTCTTTCTCCCTTTTTTTTCCCGCGCTCGTTATCTCACGAGAATTTCGCGCGCATCTAAACGTTAACCGACTTAACTGGAACCATGTATTATGACAGTTGTGTTATGCCGTAATTGGCCTCCAATGTTGATTAGACCATTCCGGCTCTGTCCATCGTTTCACTGTCCCAAGACGACGGTCCTAGTGGAAACGCTTTAACAGGCTTTCAGCTGCCTGATATTCAAAGCGAGTGGTCAGCGTGATAGATAAGCCATTCTCAGGATTGTTTAACTGGATTGCTATACGTACGACATAAAAGTGTATGTCTATAAACATTTTTAGTGCTGTTTCCAGTTCAAGTAGTAAATGAAAGAAGACCTTGTTAACTCCTATGGGGTGACAAGAGGTTTTGTGATTTAAGGTTTAAAAGGTGGATGCGTTTATTCTCAATGCGTGTTCTTGGGGTTTGCTTTTAATCCCATCATATTTGGTGGTTGCGCTGAAAAAAAAAGAACGAAAAATGAAGAAACAGAGACAGAAGGTGGTTTAAGATTTAGGCTTTATTTGCCGGTCATAGCCGCCAAGTGGCTATGAAATATCTCCCTGGCAACTAGTAGCGACCTGACACAGTTAAGGCCTAACCTAGAATGGCCGAAAGATTATCTTGGGGATCGGAAGTGGGTTCTTTTCCTCGCATATGCACGGAGGGTTCTTCCGGTGATGGCTCATGGGAGTTATTTTTTCTTATTTTATTTTAATTTTAATTTTATTTTAATTCTATTTTGATCTCCACACTCCCGTCTTATGACAAAATGATTCCCTTTGGGGAAATTACTTTTCGGTAATTTATGAGGGAGTACGTCCCGGTATCCCACCTCAAAGACCGCTACCCGGTGACTATCAAAATAACAACCCCAGTAATTCTTGTTTATTTATCGTAATTTGTCGTAATTCTTGTTTAGATATGAAGATGGATATATAGTTTTGAATAGACTGAGATAGATAGATAAACAAACAAAATAATATAGATAGATATGAACAAATAGAGATAGATGGATATTTTCGACAAGTAAATGTATTTGGAGGGGTCGCTTCTTTTTTTGTCGTAATTCTTGTTTATTTAAACTAAAAACAAGACATTAAACAAACATGAATAAAAAAAATCTTAGTATTTAAAGTAATATAAATAAACACGAACAAATTGAGATAGATAGATAGATGGATAGTTTTGAATAGACTGAGCTGGGTCGTTATTTTAATAGTCACCGGGCAGCAACTCTAGAGGCAGGAGACTGGGACGCACTTCCTCATAAATTACCTACTTTTTAATACAAGGGGTCAGATGCTGTTTCCTTTATTGCAAGGGGTAGTTTTACCCTTCTTTACAAGGTTCCTCTCATGCAAGGGGTCAGTTGCGCGTTATTTTTATACAAGAAACCAGTTGTCTATTTCTGTCTTTCAAGGAGTCAGATGTTTGCTTTTATCGCAAGGACTATTTGCACCCCTTTGTTTTTTCATAAACCAGAGGTCAGCTGCGCGGTATTTTTATACAAGAAACCAGTTGTTTATTTCTATCATGCAAATGGTATGTGTGGGCGTATTTAGTGACGAAGGTTTCCCTGGTCTCACAAAAAGTGCTCAGTTTGCTTACAGTACCAGTTATTCTGATGTGATTACTCATCTAGTTACTGAACACGTTCATTGTTGCTTAACCCGTTGTCTACGTTAGTTCAAATGGCAGTTTCTCCTCAATGACGATGCCGCATTTTCTTTACTGCATCAATCTTTTTGTTGTACCCCCATATATATATATATATATTGGAGTCGTACCTAATTTTGAAAATTAATTAATTAATAATGAATTAGGCGGGAATGCCTATTTAAATGTATGGCTAAACAAATCGAGAAAAATCAAT
>CM042171.1:3329479-3339479 GCA_023376005.1 Doryteuthis pealeii | reverse complement strand
CCACACCAAACGGACTTAGCAGAATTTTCTTCGGTTTGTTAAGTAGTAGTATTTTATATTCCTCTTAAGTGACCTCTACACGAACTTACGAAACGTAAACAAACAGACGATGTTTGTGATATGGCTATTTTTCAGCCGAAGCCCGAAATGTACATACAGAGATTGATTTTTCTCGATTTGTTTAGCCTTACATTTAAATAGTTTAATCCCGCCTAATTAATTATTAATGAATTAAATTTCAAAAAATAGGTTCGACTTCATTTAAGCACATATTCTCCCAAATATTGTCGGCTGAAAAATAGCCATATCACAAACATCGTCTGTTTGTTTACGTTTCATATATATATATATATATATATATACGTGTGTGTGTGTGTGTGTGTGTGTGTGTGTGTGTGTGTGTGTTTATTTATTTCTATTTCTAAATTCCGACAGTATTAAAAAAAAAATCCGGCTTTATAGTTTGTAATTACGCAATACAAACTTTTACCGGGAGAAAGAATATATATATATATATATATATATATATATATATATATATATATAAATAGATATTTGAGGGCAACTGACAATGCAATGGAATAGGTATTGAAAGTGATGTTTATTTACCTATTCTATTGCATTGTCAATTGCCTTCAAATTTCTGTTTTACACATGCATACAATGCTTCAAACAAACTATTAAAAAAAACTTATTTCACTACGCCTGAGCGAGGCTTAATTTCTATCTAAAAAAAAATTATAAAAATTTCGAAGAAACTGCACGAGCGCACGCATAAACGGGACGACATGTCATCACGGAAAACCCCGATCATTTCAAATATCTGGCGTTCCTTCAACTTAATAAACAACAAACGATTACACCAGCGTCGTGTGATAAGTAGTAAAAACCACAACTACTTCTAATACCTCTGATGATAGGATTTATCCCGGAAAAATTTAGGAATAAAAAGGTAAAAAAAACATCATTTTCAACACCTATTCCATTGCATTGTAAATTGCCTTCAAATTTATATTTTACACATACATACAATGCTTCAAACAAACTATTAAAAAACATATATATATATATATATATATATATATATATATATATATATATATAAATGAATAATAATAATTATATATATATATATATATATATATATATATATATATATATGCCTGTGTGTGTGTCTGTGTGTGTGTGTGTGTGTATAGGTGGGTAATCATAAATCTCAAAAATATTTACAAAGAAACCGATATTCGTAATATCATACATCAAAATGAAGCTGGTCCTCTGTGGATCACATCCCTACTTCTCCACATAGTCACTGTTTCTCTCAATAGCAATGTCCCACCTTCGAATGAGAGCAGGTATCCCTGCCCCGCAAAATTCTGTTTACTGTTATTTGAGTCACTTCTTCAATACAGGTTTCACTTCCTCCTCACTGGAATAATGTTTGCCTCTTAAACCCTCTTTCATTGGGCCGAAGAGATAATAGTCGGAAGGCGACAAATCTGTTGAGTATGGAGGGTGCGGATCTGTATTGTAGAAGTGTTTCTATGAACAGTCAACAAAATTTTACGGGACAGGGATACATGCTCTTATTCAAGGGTGGAATATTGCTATTGAGAAAAACGATGATTATGTGGAGAAGTAGCGATGTGATCCACAGAAGACCAGCTTTATTCTTATATATGATACATGTTCCTGCGTTGGCAATTATACCTGTCCTAAACAAAATGGCATTACTTTTTGAATCGACTAAGTGGACAAGTAGCAAAGTTATCCACAGAAGACTAGCTTTATTGTTATGTATGATACATGTTCCTGTGTTGATAATTATACCTTTCCTAAACAAAATGGCATTACTTTTTGACTCACCTATGTAGAGAAGTAGGGATGTGATCCACTGAAGACTAGCTTCATTTTGATGTATGATACATGTTCCTGTGTTGGTAATTATACCTTTCCTAGATAAAATAGCATTACTTTTTGATTCACCTATGTGGAGAAATAGGGATTTGATTATCAGAGGACCAGCTTCATTGTTATGCATGATACATGTTCCTGTGTTCGTAATTATACTATTCCTAAACAAAATGGCATTACTTTTTTATTCACCTATGTGAAGCTGTAGGCATGTGATCCACAGAAGATCAACTTCCTTTTCATGTATGATACATATTCTTGTGTTGGTAATTATACCAGTCCTAAATAAAAAGGCATTACTTTTTGACTCACCTATGTGGAGCAGTAGGGATGTGTTCTACAGAAGACCAGCTTTTTTTATGTATGATACATATTCCTGTATTCGTAATTATACCTGTCCTAAAGAAAATGTCATGTTTTGACTTAACCTCGTATATATATATTATATATATATATATATATATATTATATATATATATATATATATATTGTGTGTGTGTGTGTGTGTGTGTGTGTGTGTGTGTGTGTATGATGGTTACTAGAGGTATATTGTGAAAGATTGATGAAAAACTAGCAAGAATGGTGATGAACTCCTTATCACAATATGTATTCTCAGGGGAATTTTACAATACGAAATCATTACCATGTCACAGAGATATGTAACAGTCTCCCTCAGTGCTGCGTAGAATAATGTCATCCCGTCCGGAAAGAATACAAGACTATCTTTATTTTAATGTGTTTACCTTTCTTTCTTTCTTGCTTTCTTTCTTTCTTTCTGCTAATATATCTAAATTCGTTCATATTTACCTATATTTCTTTCTCAAACTTTTCCCTTTATTTCATTCGTTTTTTCTTTCTTTCTTTCTTTCTTTCTTCCTTGCTTTCTACTAATATATCTAAATCCGTTCATATTTACCTATATTTCTTTCTTTCTATCTTTTCCCTCTATTTCATTCTTCTTTCTTTCTTTCTTCCTTGCTTTCTACTAATATATCTAAATCCGTTCATATTTACCTATATTTCTTTCTTTCTATCTTTTCCCTTTATTTCATTCGTTTTTTCTTTCTTTCTTTCTTTCTTCCTTGCTTTCTACTAATATATCTAAATCCGTTCATATTTACCTATATATCTTTCTTTCTATCTTTTCCCTTTATTTCATTCGTTTTTTCTTTCTTTCTTTCTTTCTTTCTTTCTTCTTCCTTGCTTTCTGCTAATATATCTAAATCGTTCATAATTACCTATATTTCTTTCTTTCTATCTTTTCCCTTTATTTCATTCGTTTTTTTCTTTCTTTCTTTCTTTCTTTCTTCCTTGCTTTCTACTAATATATCTAAATCCGTTCATATTTACCTATATTTCTTTCTTTCTATCTTTTCCCTTTATTTCATTCGTTTTTTCTTTCTTTCTTTCTTCCTTCCTTGCTTTCTACTAATATATCTAAATCCGTTCATACTTACTTATATTTCTTTCTTTCTATCTTTTCCCTTTTATTAATTCGTTTTTTCTTTCTTTCTTTCTTTCTTTCTTTCTTTCTTCTTCTTTCTTCCTTGCTTTTACTAATATATCTAAATCCGTTCATATTTACCTATATTTCTTTCTTTCTATCTTTTCCCTTTATTTCATCTTTCTTTCTTTATTTCTTCCTTGCTTTTCTACTAATATATCTAAATTCGTTCATATTTACCTATATTTCTTTCTTTCTATCTTTTCCCTTTATTTCATTCGTTTTTTCTTTCTTTCTTTCTTTCTTCCTTGCTTTCTACTAATATATCTAAATCCGTTCATATTTACCTATATTTCTTTCTTTCTATCTTTTCCCTTTATTTAATTCGTTTTTTCTTTCTTTCATTCTTTCTTCCTTGCTTTCTACTAATATATCTAAATCCGTTCATATTTACCTATATTTCTTTCTTTCTATCTTTTCCCTTTATTTCGTTTTTTTTTCTTTCTTTCTTTCTTTCTTCCTTGCTTCTACTAATATATCTAAATTCGTTCATATTTACCTATATTTCTTTCTTTCTAACTTTTCCCTTTATTTCATTCGTTTTTCTTCTTTCTTTCTTCCTTGCTTTCTACTAATATTATCTAAATCCGTTCATATTACCTATATTTCTTTCTTTCTATCTTTATTCCCTTTATTTCATTGGTTTTTTCTTTCCTTTCTTTCTTTCTTTCTTTCTTTCTTTCTACTAATATATCTAAATCCGTTCATATTTACCTATATTTCTTTCTTTCTATCTTTCCCTTTATTTCATTCGTTTTTTCTTTCTTTCTTTTCTTTCTTCCTTGCTTTCTACTAATATATCTAAATTTGTTCATATTTACCTATATTCTTTCTTTCTAACTTTTCCTTCATTCGTTTTTTCTTCTTTTCTTCTTTCTTTCTTCCTTGCTTTCTACTAATATATCTAAATCCGTTCATACTTACTTATATTTCTTTCTTTCTATCTTTTCCCTTTATTTAATTTGTTTTTTCTTTCTTTCTTTCTTTCTTTCTTCTTGCTTGCTTTCTACTAATATATCTAAATCCGTTCATATTACCTATATTTCTTTCTTTCTATCTTTTCCCTTTATTTAATTCGTTTTTTTTCTTTCTTTCTTTCTTTCTTTCTTCTTGCTTTCTACTAATATATTTAAATCCGTACATATTACCTATATTTCTTTCTTTCTATCTTTTCCCTTTATTTCATTCGTTTTTTCTTTCTTTCTTTCTTTCTTCCTTGCTTTCTACTAATATATCTAAATCCGTTCATATTTACCTATATTTCTTTCTTTCTATCTTTTCCCTTTATTTCATTCGTTTCTTCTTTCTTTCTTTCTTTCTTCCTAGCTTTCTACTAATATATCTAAATCCGTTCATATTTACCTATATTTCTTTCTTTCTATCTTTTCCCTTCATTTAATTCTTTTTTTCTTTCTTTCTTTCCTTCTTTTTCTTCCTTGCTTTCTACTAATATATCTAAATTCGTTCATATTTACCTATATTTCTTTCTTTCTATCTTTTCCCTTTATTTCATTCGTTTTTTCTTTTTCTTTCTTCCTTGCTTTCTACTAATATATCTAAATCCGTTCATATTTACCTATATTTCTTTCTTTCTATCTTTTTCCCTTTATTTAATTCGTTTTCTTTCTTTCTTTCTTTCTTTCTTCCTTGCTTTCTACTAATATATCTAAAATTCGTTCATATTTACCTATATTTCTTTCTTTCTATCTTTTCCCTTTATTTCATTCGTTTTTTCTTTCTTTCTTTCTTCCTTGCTTTCTACTAATATATCTAAATCCGTTCATACTTACCTATATTTCTTTCTTTTTATCTTTTCCCTTTATTTCATTCGTTTTTTCTTTCTTTCTTTCTTCCTTGCTTTCTTCTAATATATCTAAATCCGTTTATATTTACCTATATTTCTTTCTTTCTATCTTTTCCCTTTATTTCATTCATTCTTTCTTTCTTTCGTTTTTTCTTTCTTTCTTTCTTTCTTTCTACTAATATATCTAAATCTGTTCATTTTTACCTATATTTTTTTTCTTTCTTTCTTCCTTTCTATTAATATATCTAAATATGTTCATATTTACCTGTCTCTTTCTTTCTACATTTTTCCTTCCTTTCTTTCTTTCTTTCTTTCTTATATCTCTTTCTTTCCCTCTTTCTTTCTTTCTATCTATCTTTCTTTCTTTCTGTCTATCTTTCTTTCTTTCTATCTTTCTTTCTTTCTACTAATATATCTAAATCTATTCATATTTACCTGTCTCATTCTTTCTACATTTTTCCTTTCTTTCTTTCTTTCTTTCTTTCTTTCTTCTGTCTCTTTCTTTCCATTTTTCTTTCTTTCTTTCTTTCTTTCTTTCCATCTTTCTTCCTTTCTATTTACTAATATATCTAATTCCTGCTATGAGTCTGGTGTCGCTTAATCGCAGATTTTATTTTCATTTTATTTCACCCAATTTTAAAAATGAAACATTTCAAATGGTTTTGCGTCGCTTAAATGCATAAGGTAAAATTAAATTGAAATCGAAAAAAAAAATCAGTTCCACGTTTTTTTTGTTTATTTTACTTGTAATATTGAAATTGCAAATCATCATTTCTGGCTTAAATATCTCTTCTTGATTTTTGTTTCGTTTTGTGAAAATTCTACAGGTCCTGCTAGTTATTTTTAATGTCCCAGACATACTTAGAGAGGATGGTACTACGCATTTGTTTCATATATCGAAAGCTCGATTTATTATTATGAAATTGTTTTGTTTTTTTAAAGAATGTTCCTCTTCGGTCCTTCTTAATAAAACCTGTATTGTCTCAGGGACAAAGTCATGATGACAGATACCAATGACTCTCTCTCCACTCGTCATGGTTTGGTTTGTTTTGTTTTACGGCATATCAATCCCAGTGGGTCATTTAATGCCGATAAAGTTTGAAATAATTTCATTCTTAATGGATAATACAATTTTTTAATAAATACATGTTTCTATTTAACCCATTGATGGACCCTAACAGGTACTATCACTCCGGTCAGAGTGGACCAGGGAGCAATGGTGATGAAGGGGTGCCACATTTCCCCAAACCTCCAGAACTGGAACCTCACCATCATATAGAGTTTAACGTCATTCCCAGGACATGTAGACCCGCAGCCACCGCCTTCTAGCACCCATATGATAAAAGGGGGTGCTTGCCATAAGGGCAATAGGGGGAAAATCATATAGGTGCTAGGGCTTGACGTGACCAGCCGATTGATCGGAGGGGGCCTCTCCGACCGCCCGTCTAGCCCAAGATAGGACCAAAGTGGAGTATTGCATGTCACGAACTACTCATCCAGTATTAAATCGATTGTTATTGTATATTTTGTATAATTTATTGCAAAGAAAACTGTAGGATTTATAAGTAATGAAATTGCAAATCGTCGTTTCTGGCTTAAATATCCCCTCTTGATTTTTGTTTCGTTTCGGGGAAATTCCACAGGTCCTGCTAGTACTACTTAAAATAAGAACTATCTTTGTTATAAAATGGTAAATGATGTAAATCCTGATTATCTAATGTTGCTTATCCACAAGTATATACATTATAATTGATTGAAACGTACAGAAGAGAAAAGAGTTGAAGATGCCATAGTACTACTTAAAATAAGAACTATCTTTGTTATAAAATTGTAAATGATGTAAATCCTGATTATCTAGTGTCGCTTATCCACAAGTATATACAGTAGATTGATTGAAACGTACAGAAGAGAAACGAGTTGAAGATGCCATGATTGCGAAAGGGTTAAAATGAGAACACGTTTAATTGCACATTTTAAAGTGGGAAAAGAGCTTTTGTTCTCTAATCACCGACTAATAGAGTTCTCACCTTTAGAAAAATCTAATTTAGTAGAATATTAAATTGCCTTGACGTCCTGAAAACAAGCGATGTTTTAAATATAAACGGGAAACGATAGACAAAGAAGGGGAAAAAAACGAAATTTGAAATAGATTTAAAAAAACCTTGAGGAATCATTATTCACTCCTACTATATATATATATATATAATATATATATATATATATATATATATATATATATATATATATATATATATATATATATATAGGGAAATAAGATAAGGAAATTAATCCGACAGTATGAGGAGAAAATGTTCAAACAAACACGGGATGTTCTGCTCGAACATTTCGGTTTACAATCGAAACCTTCTTCCGTACTGTGGAATTTATGTGGATAAAAGATGATGTATGCGTTAAATTTGGAAAATGTGTAGAGTTTTTTTCTACACATTGTATTCTAATTATTATCATTTTAAATACGAAATAAAATAATGATAATAGAAAATACAAAATATTCAAGTATTTTTCTATTATTATTATTAACTCCTTTTGAGTTTTCACATTATTATTATTATTATTATTATTTTAATTTCGTATTCAAAATAACAAATAGAATACAACGTGTATATTTGACAAACTCTCTGCCTAAACACGTGTTGGCATTTCATTAAACAACTTTTATCCATTCAACATTTTGTTTCCTTTATTTATTTATCCTTTCAACATATTGTCGGATTCATTTCCATTTTTCTACTTACACACACACACACACACACACACACTCACACACACAAACACACACACGCACACACACACACACACACACACACAGAGTTTTGGTGAAACTTAAGTAAGATATCTTTCTATAACTTTGACTATCTATCTATCTATCTATGTAACTAGCTATCTAGCCATCTCACTGAATCTGATGACTGACTTCTGATTTAGGTCGGAAAATTAAAACCGAAAGTTTTTGGTGACCCCCCATGACAGTTTAACTACAGTCTATGAATTAACATTTTTCGGATGCTTAAAAACATAAACAACAAAAAACCCAAATTACTATACATTTAATGTTGAAAAATATTTTTTAAACTAAGTTTAATTGAAATTATACATTACAATATTAACACAAACAACTGTCTCAATAATAGATTCAATAATTAATTTCAATGGTTAATTAAATGTATAGTAATTTGGGGTTTTGTTGTTTATTTTTTTTTAAGCATACGTAATTAAAAACAACCTTAATCCCCGAAAACCGTAACCCAATTCGCAAAATGTTAATTCATAGACTGTATTTCAACAGTCATGGGGGATCACCAAAAAACTTTCCGTTTTTAATTTTCCGACCTGAATCAGAAGTCAGTCAAAAATACTTGCACTCAAAATCAGAAACTAATAAAGCCTCACCCTGAAGTTCTGCATTATCTGCATAGACATTGTCTCTGGTATTTTTGCTGTAATATTCACATGTCTAATAGTCAGATATATTAGTCACTTTCAAACTAATCACCAACTGAAATAACCACATAACCAAAAAAAAAAAAAAAGTATTAATATTTAACAAACTTAGATTAGTACAGCACAGGGTTCATTCAACGCCTACTTCGCAGTTTTAGCTTTTAGACGGAAGTATAGGGAGCAGTATAATGCCGTACTTCACTCCCTGTAAAAAGCCGATAATACCGCACTTCAAAAAGGGACGTGGCTGGGGAAGGACCAGATACGATGTTACTAAGTGCCCAGGCCGTTGCTTGAAAACACCTGGTATAATTCGGCTCGCACTGCGAATGGTCAGAGGTGTCTGGTTAATTTCCAGAAAGACGACTTGTCAGGTCAGTGTTAACGTTAAAGGTGGCGATAGCGCAGAGATGTCTGATTTAGCGACTCTGATGAAAGTGAAATTAACTGGCCAACTTTTAAAGGCCTTGTTCGTTTTCATTACGGCGAGGTGGACGTTTGAAAATGATTTTGTGTTGCTAATGTTCCGAAATTAAATTCGCTTCACTCTAAAAATACTCACTGGTCAGTAAGAATGCTTCCCTAAAAATATACTCGTCCACTGCTTTGCATGATGCATGTTTATTAACCTTTCGATTTATGGGAACATAGGCACCCCTTTTGCGATCTCGATTCGTGGGAACATTTTTTCCATTTACACCGTCAAAATCCGGTTGTTTGTTAGGGGTTAGGGTTAGGGTTAGGGGTTAGTTTTATAATTAAAAAAACTCTAAAAATCGTCTGTTAACAATTAACCGGATTTTGACGGCGTAAATGGAAAAAAATGTTCCCACGAATCGAGATCGCAAAAGGGGTGCCTAAAGGTCATATGGTCTGATTTATGAGTTAGCTGCAAAAGTTTCCAGCGTTTTTTTTTTTTTTTTTCCTGTTTTTTTTTTTTTTTCTGTTTTCTATTTTTTTAGTGGTTGAGTATCAAAATTGAATCTTCATTAACAGATGAGGATGATTTTATATCCTCTCTGAACATAAAACACACCGTTAAAAAATAAGAATATGGCGAGGTGGACGTTTGAAAATGATTTTGTGTTGCTAATGTTCCGAAATTAAATTCGCTTCACTCTAAAAATACTCACTGGTCAGAAAGAATGCTTCCCTAAAAATATACTCGTCCACTGCTTTGCATGATGCATGTTTATTAACCTTTCGATTTATGGGAACATATGACCTTTAGGCACCCCTTTTGTGATCTCGATTCGTGGGAACATTTTTTTCCATTTACCACCCTTGGTCTAATCATCACGAAAATGTTGTTAGGA
>CM042171.1:3318146-3329379 GCA_023376005.1 Doryteuthis pealeii | reverse complement strand
GATTACTAGACATGCGGTTATTACACAACTGCTACAAACTACTACTACTACTAATAATAATAATAATAATAACAATAATAATAATAATAATAATAATAATAATAATAATAATAAGTCGTGCTATTATTATTTTTAAACTGTTTAATGATAACGAAACATATATAATAGCAAAGGTGGTTCACCACTAGAGTAGTCTCAGTCTAAATCAGGCCATACGAACATCTCATATATAATTATATATATATATTATATATATAAATCTTAATGAGTCAGACAAACCCTTCTAAAAGTTTGCTTAATGCTCTTCAGGGCTAATATCTTGATTCCAGGAGTCAGATATTAGCCCTGAAAAGCATTAAGCGAGACTTTTAGTAGGTTTGTCTGACTCATTAGATTTATCTCTTATTATTTGCTCTACTTTAGGTATGTGAGCACTTTTTAATTTATTTAGTTTACTGCGGGTGTTGTGATGAATATATATATCATATTATATATATAAATATAGATTGTTTTTTTACTTTTGCCAAATATTGTACCAATAGATTTTATTTTTGGTTGTACGATTACTTGGTCTTTTCTTTTTCAAAAATTTTTTCTCCCGGGTGATTGATAGTTTATAATTTACAATCAAACTATTTGTTGGTTTTTTTTCTGTTTTGTATATTTAATATATATATATATTATATTTATATATATATATATATATATATATATATATATATATATAATTATGGACTTTCTCGTCGATTTTCGACGCATTGGAGGGTTCCCACAACACACAATGAACACCCACACAGTGATTTGTTTATAGTGGGTGAAGACCTGTGTTGGGACCATTTCCACACTTTTGGCACAGTCGATAGGAAAGAATTGGTGCATCAAGGGTTGCCACCAAACCCAATCAAACGACCGACCTGAGGAATTTTGAATTCAGATTTATCCCTAACTAGGACTGGTTCACCTACCCCAAGGCTGAAGGGCCCAGTCTGCCCTATTTAACCCCATTGCAGGAGGAATTTTGTATTCAGATTATCCCTCTTCTAGACTGTTACCCTACCCAAGGCAGAAGGGCCCAGGCTCTGCCCTACTATTAACCCATATCTGGAGGGAGAATATATGGATTTCATACCTTTCCCACGTATTAGCGCTATGTGAAATGCCATGACTTGAAAATATATATATATTATATTATATATATATAGTGTGTGGTGTGTGTGGTGTGTGTGGTTTGCACGTGTTGTGGTTGTGGGTACACTCTAAAGTATCATATATATATATTATATTTTGTGTGTGTTATATACTATATATTATTACTCTAGTATCCTATATATCCATATATTATATATATTTGAGTTAAGGTAGCCTGGCGCATTGAGTCAACACCTGGTTACTGACAGTTTCTTACCAATGCGATCTTCAGACTATTCGTGACGTTCTCCTGTGGAAACCTTTACATGGTCGCGGAAGTTTGGGCCGTCCAGCAAGGACCTACATTGACCACGTCTCCGCGAAAACTTGATACTGTGCAGAGAACTCCCCGTGGTCGTTGAATGATAGGGGCTTTTGGCGAGAGATTCTCATGGATATCCGTACTAGTAGCGTGAGATGATGATGAGGATGATGATGATGTTTAGGTAAAGAGAGAGAGAAAGAGAGAAAGAGAGAGAGAAAGAGAGAAAGACAGAGAGAGAGAGAGAAAGACAAAGAGAGAGTGTGTGTGTGTTTTGTGTGAAAGAGAGAGAGAAAGATAAAGAAAGAGTGAGTGAGTGAGAGAGAGAGAGAAAAGATAGAGAAAGAGTGAGTGAGTGAGAGAGAGAGAGAGAGAGAGAAGAAAGAGAGAGAGAGAGAAGAGAGAGAGAGAGAGAGAGAGCGACTACAAAACTTTATTTTTTTTCTTGGAATATGATTTTTGTTTTCGTTAAAATACCCATAAATTTTAGAGCTGTCCATTTATTTTAAAACAAATATTTCTTGTTATTGTGTCTGGGTGTGGGAAGGGCGTTCATATTTACAAGAGAATCCAATGGAGCCACCTTCACCTTCTTGTATTTTAACTAGCTCAGTTGGTAGAGCCTCGGACTAGGAACCACGAGGTTCCGGGTTCGATACCGGTCCTCGCCAACCCAGCGTATGAGTAGCACAGGGATCTGTGCGGTATAGTGAGGAGCTTATGGTAGGTGTGGCGCTCCACTTCAGACCCCAAAACAATCTCCTTGGTCTAGCCCTATTGAAAACGGGAGAGACTCCCTCGCAGACTGGCTGATACCGACATTAGGTCAACCTGTCTAGTTTACCTACTTACTTACATTTACCAACCTCACCATCCGAGCAGGAATCAACACCAGCTCATTTTCTTAAGCAGAGTTTAGCAGGTTTTGTTGTATATTGAAGATATTTAAAAGAAGGGAAAAACGGAAATAGGAATTTCCGGTTAAATCGAAACAAAGAAAAGGCGAAAAAAATAACAAAGGACTTTTTTCCGGGTAAAGCGAACAAAGAAGGATGGGTAACAATAAGTTCAGAAATAGATTTGTCCGCTAATAAGTATAACAAAAGAAAACGCGTAGGCGTTTGATATCTATAAAAGGAAGTCAGAGATCCCAGGTCAGTCAGCCAGAAGTTTCGGGACAGGGAGCAAGTGAGTGACCTCACTCACGGTCACAGCCGATGGGTTGTTAGACGTCACGTAGCCACCGTCCACCTCACCATCGCCAGTCATCCCAGTAGTAGTCATTTTCAACAGTCATTGTTAACCCTCGGGCGTTTCCATTGTCAACGCTCGCCACCCACCACGCGAGGAAGAGAAATAAAGTAAAAACTCCTACTATACCCATGTGTTGTGGTTTCTTAAGTCCGACTACTACATACTTCGCTACGTGACCATACATACCCATAACGTATACATATAAGCGATTTAGTGCCGGTAAAGGAGACGCTACGTAACAGTTAAAATTCAGTTATCATTCTCCTAGATTGGTTGCCTAACCTGGATTAAAGAGCCAAGTCCGTTCCACTATTTTCCCATAGCTGGGAGAAGAATAGTTATGTGGCGAGAGAAATCACGCACGTGGTGGTTCAAAGCGTACACGACTATGTCTGGTGTGTAAAATGGGATCAGGGGGGAGTGTAACGGGCGATTGGGGAGATTGAATTCACATCCTCCTGATCGTGAGTCGTGGCTTGACATCGGACTACCTCGTTGGCGCGCATGTAAATCACTACACTGTGCGATTGACCCAGATGTGGGATGGTAGTGTCCTTATTTAAGGCCTACCTTAACACACGGTGTAGTCACGTTTAGGTCTTGCTGACGAGAACAGTGGCGTACGACAGGAACGAAGCAAGTGACTGCGAGAGAGGCGGAATTCGGCGGACTACTGTGTTTTGGGTAAATAAGAACAAAGGTCAGAGGAATGCGATTACAGTGAGAGCAGTTTGCAGAACAAAAGGAATTACTGTTGTTAATTGAACGGACACTAGTTGAAAAACTTATTATAAGTTGGATGCATACCTTTCGAAAGTGTTGGATTATTTTGTGGATATAAATATATTTACTAACCCCTCCGCACGAGCAGGATGTGACACAATGTCAATTTCTTAAGCGGGGTTCAACAGGTTTTAATTCAGAGTTTTCCTTCTCATAGACCGGTTGCCTAACCAAAGTTAAAGAGCCCAGTCTGCCCTACTATTTATCAATAGCTGAATGGAGAGTAGGATTCATACCTTTCCCAAGGGTATTAGCGGTATGTTATTTTGTGGATATACGCCGTGCTACAATACACCACTTAAATTTATAGACTAAGCGAGGTCACATGGTTTAAACCTCAACCAATCAACAGCCCGAATGCGTGGCCGGTCGACTACTTAATCACTGATACTGAGAGACGTCCATTTGCAATCATTGACGAAGGACTTGGAAGGATGAGGAGCACCAAGGAACAATCAAAGGATTCTTCACCAAGGATCGCTCTCTGTTTAACACAACGGATATCCGCTGGACAAGCGCTCTTGCTTGGAGCCTAACGGATGGCTACTAAAATCGTAACATAAAGCGTATTAATGCTATGTGAAATGCAAACAGCTTCGTCCAGGAATAGAACTCGTGTTGCCGAGTCTATTTTCTGCAACGGTAACCATTGCACCGCGCACTTTCACTCGGATCATTTATATGTTTTCCATTTGGTGAAGAACAATAATATATATATATACATATAATATATAATATATATATAATATATATATATTTATATATATATATATATATATATGTGGGGGGGGGTGCGTGCGTGTGTGTGTGTGTGTATACACATCGGAGGGAAATCGTTAGTGTACATCGCTGATGAGACTTAATAAAGTCGAAACTGTCTGTACGATGTTCTACACACCGCACAATTCTTGCTGAGGTTCACTTGTCATGATTATTTTCTATAATCATCGAATTTTATGCGATATACGCATTGTAATTGCCCTCAAGCAAAAATATAAATAATAATATATACTTTATTCAACAATGCTTCTAAAAAAACAAAAAAACAAACATCCAAAAATATTATTTCCTTCGCCTTAAAGCATAGGCCTGGTTTGTTATTGTTCACTCAACGTCCCCGTACCTCATATGGTAGAGGCGTATCATTATCATTGACTGGTTAATTTCGCATGGATTGTCCACTGTGTATCGGTGGCCGAAGCAGTAAAGTCTCTGACTCTCCTGCTGAAGTCCCGGTTTCGATTTCTGTCGGAGGGAAGTCGTTAGTATACATCGCTGATGACACTTAATAAAGTCGAAACAGTCTGTACGATGTTCTACATACTGAACGATCCTTTGCCAGGATTCACTTGTCAAGATTATTTTCTATAATTATCGAATTTTATGTGATATACGCATTGTAATTGCCTTCAAGCACACACACACACACACACACATATATATATATATATATTATATATATATATATATATATATTCACAGATACCCACGCTATATATATATATATATATATATAGGATTAATCCGATTATTCGTAATTTTAAGCTTTCTAATCCACACCAGGGATTTAATTTCTTTTTATGTATTATTCTTAAGCCGATATCTTTGGGAATTGAAAAGATAAATTCTTGCTTCCTTTTACACCAAAACGAGGCAGTTGTCTGTTTATTCTAATGAGGTCATTGTAAGCCACAAATGAAAGGTTGATTGGATTTTACGGCATGTCAACCCTTGTTCGGTTATTTTATGCCGAAGACATGAAAAGACTTAAAAAGGGTTTTAAAATTATTTTTTTTAAAATGAATACCCAAACAAAATTATTTATTGCAATTTACAGATTCAGTAGGTTAACATAAAAACAAACTAGGCTAGACTAGGCTAAGCTTCATAATTTATTGCAATTTACAAATTCAGTAGGCTAACATAAAAACAAACTGTGCTAGAATAGTCTAAGCTTTATAATTTTATTGCAATTTACAAATTCAGTAGACTAACATAAAAACAAACTAGGCTAGACTAGGCTAAGCTTTATATTTATTGCAATTTAGAAATTCAGTAGGCTAACATAAAAACAAACTAGGCTAGACTAGGCTAAGCTTCATAATTTATTGCAATTTACAGATTTCAGTAGGCTAACATAAAAACAAACTAGGCTAGACTAGGCTAAGCTTTATAATTTATTGCAATTTAGAAATTCAGTAGGCTAACATAAAAACAAACTATGCTAGAATAGTCTAAGCTTTATAATTTATTGCAATTTAGAAATTCAGTAGGCTAACATAAAAACAAACTAGGCTAGACTAGGCTAAGCTTAATAATTTATTGCAATTTACAAATTCAGTAGGTCAACATAAAAACAAACTAGGCCAGACTAGGCTAAGCTTCATGATTTATTGCAATTTACCAATTCAGTAGACTAACATAAAAACAAACTAGGCTAGACAAGGCTAAGCTTCATACTTTATTGTAATTTACCGATTCAACAGGCTAACATAAAAAAACTAGGCTAGGCTAGACCTTTTTTGGTTAATAGCATCTAATAATAGTATATTTCGACTTAGTTCGTATTATTTGGAGCAAGTTAACAACGTAGGGTGAATTATTACTCTAATTTCATTTTGTTCCATAATACAAGCTCATCTTTCAAATCACTTTCTTAAACTGTCTTCTGAGGAACTTTACTTTTCTCATAGAACAGAAAATGCGATATTATAAAGCACTTGTCTCTCCCTGTTTATTTCCTACGCGATAACCATTACACTTCACGCTTTCAGTCTCTAGTCGGGCAGCCGGATAATTCAATGTCAATTCATCCAGACAATGTCACCCACCACCTTTAATTTTTCTGGAATTATGTAGATTATGATAAAGATAGACATTCCCTAAAATTTGAGCTTCCAATTCCAAAAATTGACAGAGTTATGTCGACCTTTAGCTCTCCAAATGTGACTTGTTGTAAATTAATTTTGTCTGTAAAATAAGTTCTAGAGCTTCCCTACTCCTGAAAATTGCTTTATAAAATCATTTTTGCCCAGAGAATCGAGAAATGCTATCAAAAAAGTCTTAGAGTCAACCAATTTTAAGTTATTGATGATTTCTGATTTTTTTCAAAGCAAGATCAATATCCCGATATGGCACTGCATACAAACATTTTCACTATTATTATTTTACACATTATTGAACATTATTTGTACTAAAAAGAAAGTTTGATTTTTGTTCAGAACCGTAACTACAACATTGTGCAAACATTTGTTAAAATTTGTTAAAATATTGCACTTAAATTTTTCTGAAATATTGACCAGATGGTCTATATTAAAGTAAAACAATCCCCAAAATTTGAGCTTCCAATCCCCAAAATTGGCGGACTTATACCGATTCTAAAAATCGTCATAACTCTCCAAATTTGAATGAGTGGTCGTCAAAAATGGCGACATTTTATAATCTACTTTTGTCTATAAAATGAGTTCTAGAGCTTCCCTACTAAACATTGGTTTATATAAGCATTTCTGCCCAGGGAATCCAAAAATGATATAAAAGAGGCTTGAACTTAACCAATTATAACTTATTAATGATTTGCAAAATTTTAACTGATGTGGTATCTGATGGTAGGTGTAGTGCTCCCCCTAAATAATAAAATAATCTCCTTGGTCTAGCGCTAGTGTAAAGCGGATAGACCCCCTCGCTCGATTTTAGGCCACCCAGACGACTTTCCTTTTTACTTTTTACTTTATGTAAGAAATAAAAGAGAATATATGATAAATTCTTTGTTTCTATTCGAATATATTCATGACGACATTTTTTGATATATTATTATCACATAAGTCGTCTTTGAAAGACCAACAAAAGAAAAGAAAAAAAAAAAAAAAAAAAAAAAAACAGACTAAGTATAAATCGTAAGGAAAGCGTTGAGGTATTTGAGATAGAAATCTATTCGACAACGGTTAAAGACATACTAAACTTAACAAGCTTGATCACTACAAAGAAAGAAAAATTAACATACCTGAGCGACTAAATAATTAACTCTACAAAAATAAATAGAATTCAATGTTTTCCAGTCAGAAATCAGATAAAGTTCCTTTTTTTATCTTTCTTATTTTTTTTTCTAAAGAATTATAAAAGTAAGGAATATTAAGTTTTCCGTGGTACTTGTATAACAAAGTAATCACTTTTAGGACCGTTTTAGCTATGTCGGTGGAGAATTTGACTCAGAACGACAATTCTCTTGGTTCGATACTAACTCTCACCAACTCCGCGTTTTAGGTCATTGGAGAATCCTACTCGCAAAATATCTTATTATAATGTAGATTGTGTGTTTTTCTGTCTGTAACAGAAACTATATTACTATTCAAGTCACAATTCTCTTTGTTATTTACGTCACATTCTACAGGATTTTATTTTTATTTAAACCTCAATTATTGATAAAATTGCTTTATATTATAAATCTGTTGACAATATCTACATATTAATAGCATGCAATTGTATTTATATATAATACAAAATAGCAATTTACAGTGTGAATGGGAAGGCTAATTTGCATATTGATATAAAAAATCTGATTTTAATAAATATGTGCTTAGTATTACTGATTTCTAATTGTTTGATTTTATCTTAATGAATATTAGCAAAAAACTCGAAGATAAATCTTAAAAGAAATCCGTTAACAAGAAGAAATAAGTGTAATTTTATTCTTTACTTCCTACTTTAACTGAATAGTTAAATTAGGAAAATTTAGCAATGAAAGACGGGAGTGGGGAAAGAGTAAGTTTCTGTTGTTCTATTTTTTTTATTATACACCCTCAGTTTCAAATCTTTTTATCTGCATTCTTATTTAGTTTCATTAGCCTTTTTAAATTAATCTAATATTTTATTACATTAAAACTTAAATACTTGCACCCGGAGGATGCATACATTTGCTAGTATTAATAATGGAGATTCGCTCTCTATTTGTCTGTAACAAAAACTACGTCACGGCTTACGTCACCTTACCAAAAATCGTCATAACATAGAATAAATACTCTCAAAATATGAGTATGCAACATTAGACAGTCTTCATTGTTTTTTGTTTTTTTTTAAACAAGTTTTAATAAATACATGCCCGGTATTATATATTTATTTATAGTTTGTTTTATTCTAATACATATTTAAAGTTATCAGAACTAAGTTTCCATTTTTTAAATTGTTTTATTTTTTACTCCTTTAATAAATTTGATTATTTTACTTACTTATCGTACAAACTCTCTGACATTGTATTTTGAACTCCCACTTCCTCAGGCAATATCTTTCAAACATTTATTTTCATATCGCACTGGGGCGTTTTTTTTATTTTGCTAGTTATAATAATAATTTTCAAATTGATTGATTTCATTATTTGAAAAAAAAATTCAATAAGCGATTTTTCAAAATTAATTGTTTAATTATTATCGGCCGAAATTAAGTCGACATTGACCTTTCGGGAACAGATCATATTAATCTTGTTAACAAAATATTTACGGAATCCGTTCAAGACGGATAGAATTTCAAACAAGGTCACAAGTATGGATTGGTTGGTTAGTTAGTTGGATCTTACGGCATGTCAACCCTTTTTGGGTTATTTTATGCCAAATGCGTTTTTTTTATTCATTCTTGTTAGGTATGCAATTTGTTTTTTTTAAATAAGTTTTTTAAAATCATACGTTAAATCAATTGTTATCCATTTGAGTCCCAGAAGCACACATTTGTTTTTTAAATAAGTTTTTAAACTCATACGTTAAATCAATTGATATCCATTTGAGTCCCAGAAGCACACACACACACACACACACACACACACACACACAAACACACACACACACATGTACATATGTTTCTATGTATTCATGAATATATATACACACACACATTTATATCTATCTATCTATCTATCATCTATATCTATATCTATACATATATATATATATATATATATATATATATATATATATATATATAATATGTATGTATACACGCTTCTATGTATTTTTTACGAAAAATATAGATATATATGATTATAATAAACATATGTGGATATATATGTACGTGTATGAATACATAAACACATGCACAGTACATACAGGGTCAATTGTACACGCACACCCACGCGCGCATGCGCACACACATACATACACACACACACACACACATATATATTATATATATATATATATATATATATATATATATATAGTCGTTTCTATGCATCATTGCTTAGGTCTTTCAAATTCGTTTGGTTGGTTTGGCTTGGTTCTACGGCATATCAACCTCAGTAGGTCATTTAATGCCGATAAAGTTTTGAAATAAATCAATTCTTAATGGATAATACATTTTTTTTATAAATACATTTTTCTATTTAAACTATAGAAGGGACCCTACCAGGTACTACCACTCCGGGTCAGAGTGGACCAGGTAGAAATGGTGATGAAGGGGTGCTCCACATTCCCCAAACCTCCAAAACTGGAACCTTACCATCAGAGAGAGTTTAACGTCATTCCCAGGACATGTAGACCCGCAGCCACCGCCTTCTAGCACCCATATGATAAAAAGGGGCTTGCCATAGGAGCAATAGAGTTTGGAAAATCATATTGGTTCTCGAGCTTTACGTGACCAGCCAATTTATCGGAAGGGGCCTCTCCGACCGCCCGTCTAGTCCAAAAAAAGCCTAAAGTGGAATATTGCAAGTCATGAACTACTCATCCACCAGGGTTCTATCCTTTAGCATCACGGGTCGCCACCCACAGCCAACAAGTGGTCCCATTGGGGGAGTATTACCCCTCTGCAGAGGTACAGTCGGTGTATTCGAACGCCCCAGCCAACAGGGCGGTCAAATTCGTACTTATACGAATATAAGATAGAGCTCCACTTATACATAAACACACACAATCACACACACGTGTATGTATAATTAATAATTAACTATAATAACTATTAATAATGGAGATTCGCTTCCGGTTTTTGTCTGTAACAAAAATTACGTCACTGTTTACGTCACATTACCCAAAATTGTCATAACATATAATAAATATACTCAAAATTTGAACATGCAGCATTAGACAGTCCTCACTGTTTTTTAAAGCAAGTTTAATAAATACATGACTGGTATTTTATATATCTATATATAGTTTGTTTATTTTAATACATATTTAAAGTTTACATTTCAAATTGTTTTATTTTTTTAATCCTTTAATGAATTTGATGATTTTACTTACTTAGGTACAAACTCGCTGACATTGAATTTTTTACTTCCATCCTTCAGGCAATATGTTTTAAAAATCTATTTTTACATCGCCCGGAGGGCGTTTTTTATTTTGTACTAAGAAAATTTAATTGCATAAACGGGAAAATGAGAGTTAGCAAGCGATGTTGGCTTTATGTCTTCATTATTCTAACTTAGATTTATATTCTCTATCAATGATATTGGGCATTCTTTACTTCTCTAAATTGCAAATTATATTATATATATATATATATATATATATATATATATATATATATTATATATATATATAAACTTTTAGTATCATCGGCGTTATTCGGACTATTGTTCTCATCTTCATTGTTATCTGTACAAAGTTTCGTGATGGCTCCCGATTACGACAAGAAAGTTCCCGAGTACGAAAAGAACGTTCATGAGTCCGACAAGAAATACCAAAAGAAGGCCGGAAGGCATATCGACGGAAACATTACAATGAAGATGAGGACAATAGTCCGAATAACGCAGATAATACTAATCAT